>JAOQMP010036643.1:0-11636 GCA_027563575.1 Erythroxylum pedicellare | reverse complement strand
TCTCAAATCTGAATTCTTAGTTTAAATAGGAAAATGATGCTTTGTGATCGAAATGAGAAGTATGTATACCAATAAAGATGATTGAGCTAAGAAATTACTAAAGAAAGCACAAATAACAACCTATAATATACATCCTAGTAGGAATATGCCGAGATAGTGTTTGATGGATAAGGAGGTAGAAGCAAATGACCATACTTGTGAGTTACCAATAGCTTTGACGATTGTAGATATGCTTAAAGCTTATATTTTTGGAGTTTATAGGAAAATGAGATCAATGTACAACTTTGATTGACATTAAGCATCACAATGATTATCATAGTGATAACAATAAAATACCGTGTGGCGTTATACTACATGGAAAGTCGTTCGCTCGCTTATTTAGATAAGTAGGTCCAAAGATGGTTGAAGGCTAGAATTTATTTGAGATACTGCTGATAAGTGAAATTGGTCTGTGGAAAAAAAATGACTGAAGAAAAAAGTAAATGAATTAGGTGGATTAACACCAAAGGTATGGAATACAGTGAGATAGACATAAGAGTTAAGTGTATTGACACTACAGAGATGTGAACTATGAAGCAAAGGATGAATTCTTTCTAAGGGTATCACGATCCTAAGGTGTGCTTAGATCCAATGCAAGATGTGCTTAGGTTAGGATAAAGAATCAACTAACGTTGAATTGTGTTAGTCTATATAAAGTTATTAAAAACTAGACCGTTGACTTATGAGTTAATATTACTAACAAAGATGTTTCAAATTCATAATGTGTTATATGTGAGTATTCTAAGATATATTGATTGATTTGATATTGGTGTTATCGACGCAAGAAGTGGAAAATTGTGAGTAATCAGAGATATATATATATTGAGGAATTAGTTAAGAAAGTGAATGACTAAATAAGTTATTGAAAGACCAAGTAAGTCTATTGACTTCATTTGGAAGAAACTATTCGAGTGAATAAGTTACTTGGGAGACTGAGGAAAACATAAGATAGCATTACCTCCATTTGTTTGATTACTCAGGTAAGAATTTCGAGGATGAAATTCTTTAAGGGGGAGAATTGTTGGACTCGAGCTTTTCTTGGAAGTTATAACTATTAAATGAGAAATTGTTGGTGATTATTCATATGTAAAGAAAAGGAGAATTCTTGAATTTGAAATGAACTAGAAAAGATGGTTTAGTTATAAGATGGGTTATGTGTGAAATGTTGGAAGTTAAAAGCTGGAAAATGTAGTTGAAACATGTTCACTGAGTATGCTTTAGTGTTTTAGCCAAAACTTTTTCTATAGTTATCCAAATAAGATGATTTTTAATTTAAAGTAAACTAAAGACATAGGGTGACAAATTGTCTAATGAAGTCGAGTTTCATTTTGGACTTTAAGAATTTCAATTTTTATTTGAAAGTTGAGAACAAAATATAGTTTTAGTATAAGAATAGTTCAGAAATGTTGGGGTATAACTTTCCTATTTCTGAACCAAATTTAATGATTTGGTGTCATTAGAAAAAAAATTTCTAAAAGGAAGTGTTATCAAATTAATTCAATTACCCAATTAGAAAAGGTCTGGAACTTTAGAAGGATTTAGTTAAGGAGTTAGAAGTATAAGATGTGAGTTTTAATAGACATAATGGTAAAATGGGAAGGAAAACGTAAATGAAGGGTAAAATGGGAAAAACACCAAATAAATGGTCTTAAAGTAAGAAAGCAGAATGGAAAAATGTGGAGAGAAGAGAGAAGTGTCATGAGAAGCCAAAGAGAGAAGAAAAACGTGAAAGAAGAGTGGAGAAGAGAGAGTTCGTGAGAGTGTGCAAGAGAAGCATGAAAGGAAGAAGAAAGAAGAAGATGTCAAGCTTGTTAAGGTAAGTTAATCATCTTTTCTTCTTTCTTTATTAAAGGATAGGATTTGTGTTGAGAATGAAGGGATTAGAGAGAGAATGGGTGTTGTGTTGGGAGAACGAAGAGGAAGACGGAACCCATTTGATTTAGGGTTTCTAGACTAGTTCTTGGGTTTTTTAACCTCGATGGACTATGGTAAGTTAGGTTTGAGCTCAATTTGTGTTTATTGCATTTTTGTGAGTATTGAAGTTTATGAATTTTATTAGAATGTTGTTTTGAATGAAACCTTCGTTGTTTTAGGAAACTAAGAGAATCCTACCCAAAAGCAAGAGGAAAGACAACCTTGAGTTAAATGTTTGCAAAAGAATTAGGTGGGTAATGTGTCTATAGTTATTGTGTAATTGGGAAAATTCTTTCCTATGAGTGTGTATGTTTAGGTTACTTGAATTTAAATTGTTATGCATGTTTGAGAATGAATGATGAATTATGATGATGTTATACCTTGAAAAGGTGATGACATTTTGTAATAAATGAAAAGAAGGAAAAACATGAAATAAGAGCATATAATAAAATGATTTGAGCATGATTTTGTGATTTTATTTGGGCGAGAGTGGAACCATTCTTTTCGTCACATGCATGTTAATAAGAGCCTTCTCCCGGCTACCCGCTTGTGGCATATGAGCTTCAAAATTAGAATCATTTTGTTCATGGTGTAAACTTTGGTTTCTCCATTATATTCCCATGGTACCCTCGAGCCATTCCTTTATGTATTGCATCTTTAAATTGTCAAATGTAATGCATTTAAGTGTTATGTTTAATGGCTAAAGTCTATGTTATATGTTATAAGTTTTGAGCTAAATTGATTAATGCTTAAATTGTTAGAATAGATTGAGAATGCTTGAATTGCTAACTATATTTGTACATATGCTCGAATTATGGTCAATTGCCGATGGATATAAATATATTAACCACTGAGTTGCGTAGCTCACCCCACTATTCCCTTCTTAAGTGTAGAACAAGAAGGTTAGCTATCCTTGCAAGGAAATTGGACAAACTCCAAGATAGTTATCTTTTACACTAAACTAGTTCGAACACTTTTGGATAGCTTATTAAGCATGCCAAACAATGAGCATCCATTTGTATTTGTATTAAGTTAGTGATGTGTAAGTTGATTTGTAAGTAAAGCTTGTTCAAATATTTATTTTGTTTAGTAATAACAATGGGAATTTGAGGATTTCCTTTTGTGTATGATTATGTTATTTTACAGGTTGAGGATGACAGTTGGGGAAGTGGAATGTGTATGTGTATATTCTTCTTTGTTGAGATTGTTAATTGTTGTCTGTTTTAGAATAACATGTTAGAGATTGGAAATTTTATATAGGATGAGTCATTTGAGGTGAGATTCAAGAGTTTAACAAAAAGTACTTAGTATTTGAATTGATATGAAGAGATACTACATTTTGCAAGCTTTCATAGGACATATATACATAACAATTATAGTAATGATGAAAATTTGTTGTATGTGATGGGTCATTTGAGTTGAGATTTGGGAGTTTATTATGATAAAATTGGCAGTTAAATATTTAAGAAGTGATATTGCATTAGAAGGAGTGAATTTGGGAAGATTATGAGTGAAAGTGATGTTAGAATGGATGTAAGAACCATTGGGGATGCTTTAGAGGGAGTTTTGTATCACCAATATCTATTAGACAGACTTTAGGTCCTTTAAACAGAACTTCTCAAGTGTAAAAACCCCCCAGCCTAGTCTATGTCTGTTAGACAAACATTAGGTCCGTTAAACAGATCTTTATGGGTCTGGAAAATGCTCCAGCCCTTGTATATATCTGTTAAGTACAGGTGTATGTCCATTTAATGGACATACACTATATGCTTTCGGAACATCACGATTTTGACCCTTTATATAGCCAAATCTCTCTTTTTAATCTTCACAAAAGCTATAGATCTCGAAGTCCTCCTTGAAACCGTCCTAAAATGACCTTAATCCGACATCTCTAGTGAAAGTTATGTCAATTTTCAGATAGGTACAATATGATTAAGGACATAATCATGTTTGATTATTTTGGACATAACTTCTTTATCCGACCTCCAAATGAAGTGATTATTAAACCAATAGATGCCTAACATATTTCACTATCTTTCCATAAAAATTGGTATCCATTAGTATTGATTTCAAAAAGATTGATGGAGAGAAAGTGAGGGAAATGACTAGAAGATCATGAATTGGTTGTTTTATGGAACATACTTTGGTATTTTAATCAAATCTTGATCTGTAGAGCTTCAAATGAGATAATTATTATTTCAAAATAAACTAGATACATGGAGATACAATTGTTCTAAAGAAGTCAATTTATAATTTTGCTGTATGGGCTCGCCCTTTGTTGATTGAGATGTTTTGAGACTGAGGATGAACTGATGATGGTAAAGAGATTCCATGGTAATAACCCTATAGGATAATATGCTCACGTCTTATTATGATATTCGGAACGATAGTTGGTCTCAAAATATGGGGTCCAATAACCATGTCTAGAGTAATCACCTATAAAGGTTATAAAGTATTCACAACCTCCTCTAGCTTGTACATTCATGGGGCGCACACATCAGAGTGTACTAGGTCCAACGTGGATTCAGATCTGCTTCCTTTAGAAGGAAATTAGGCCTTGGTCATTTTTACTTCAATACAAGATTCTTAGGTGGGTAAAGGACCATTATCCAAGCCCGCAAGGATCCCATCCTTCACTAACCTGTCAAGTCTTTTCTAATTGATATGACCCATTCTTATTTGGCTAAGTGGTCGATTTCAAAAACTTTTTTCAAAATTAAAACACAGCAGAAGCATGATAACCAAATCGACATGTTTAATCCATATATGATACAGTATTATAAAAATAAATAACATAAGAACATGATGGAAATTTTATCCTCAATATTGTATCCACTCCTTGCTATTATATCCTCTCTTTGCTAATGTATCCTCAACCAGTCCGATCTATCACTTGTTCTCTTTGGATAACTTGGTTAACAAGATCCTTTGGTGGGAAAGGAGATGAAATATTATAGATTTTTTCCTTTTATGATCAACTAGTTAAAAGAACCAAAATGAGACACTCTTATTCATAATTTTGGCTAGCTCATGAAAGAACGAAGTGGAAGACTAAACAACCAATGCACCACTTCTTTCTTTTAATCAAAATGAAATAGAGGCCAATAAATGAGACATTCTCATTTGTTTAATATGGCTAGATGAAAAGAAAAAAAAACAAAATGAGACACTCTCATTTTCATCTATATGATGAAAGCTGGGAGAGAGAGCAACAAATGAACTACTTCCTTCTTCAATCAAATGAATGCTAAAAGGTTATATGTTTTTCTACATGCCAACGTTAAATGATAACCATTAAACCATTTAATGATAAGACCATTACACCATTTAATGAGGACACCATTAAAGCATTTAATGATGATGAAGTATGATAAAAACTGACCTTATGTTAAGCAATTCAATGCTAAATGTGAAGCTGTCCATTTAGCTATATAAAATCGAAATCTACATCATTGTAGATTTCGGTTTTGCCCTCCTTTTGTCTTTCTAAATATTGTTTCAATTTAATCAATCTAATTAATCAAATCAAACTAAAATCTAGGCCAATATTGAATGTATATTTTGGGCTTCTAATTAATAATTAATTAGTGTAAGCCCAACATTTAATCATAGTCTTAAAACCCAATTTAATTAAATTTTAATTAAATTATTTCGGTCTTATTATTCTGAATCTAATTCGGTCCTTTCTTTTTTATTTGCTTTCCGATAGCCCCTATTTGTTTTCTTACTTGGCTGGATAACCTTTCCTAGAAGCCAAGTGGGGAATCTAATTGGACTTATATAATTCAAGCTCTAATAAGCTCGAAATTAATTTAATCTAATTAAAATTAATTCTAACTTATTAACCAAATGTCATTCCACTAAAGAGAAGTAGCTAAACTTTTGAATTACTAAATATTATAAGAACACATGTTTCAAATTAGATGTCCAAATGCAAACTTTATTATGAACCATATTATAACCATCCGCATAATAATGGGTGAAATTACCATTTTGCCCTTAATTAGTTTTTCCTTCTAGATCTCCCACTTCACTTTATATGGTGATTAACACATAAGATCTCATCTTGATGTTAATACTTGATAGGTAGCTAATCCATCAAACAACTAGCACCAGTTTAATCATTAGTCTCTGTAAAACATCTAGAAGTGATGATATCACTATAAACTCTTTATTTGAGTGAATGTTCCCTGATTCATGCTTCAATTAATAATTTTTAAACTACTTGGTGAACTCCTACTTTGTTGATTTAAACTCTTTTTTTTAACTACTTGTTGAACTCCTACTTTGTTGATTTGAGTGAATAATGCTTTTGATGAATGTTAAGCTTATACCTTGCAATATATTGAGAAATTGAGTCGGATAAATTATGAAGGGTTGTACAATGAGAATTGATGATCTATAGACCTACATTCATAAAGTTAATTGATTAGTTAGAGAGAGATTTTGGCTAACTAGTTGATTACCCATAGGATAACTTCATAACTAGTTGAATTGGTGGATCGATTTTGTAGATTGAGAGATTGCTTAATCAATTCTATTTAATTTAGCTAGGGACAATTAATTTCACCTTGTGAGAGGGTAGTTAATACATTAGGACATCTTAGGTGAGGCACAATTTAATTAACAAAGTAGGAGGCAGATAAGATACAGAAAATTTGATCTATAATTGTTAAATCATAAATTCTAAGTTTCTGCACTTTTGCTTTATCATTTGTTTATTGTTAGTTGTTTGATTTAGCTTAATTTTTCAATTTATATTCATTAAAGTTGGTTCTCAAGAGAAGTAGCCTAAATTAAGTAGCGTCTAAACACATTCCCTAAGGGGTCGATATATGTTCTTTATTACAAGTTACACCTTGTATACTTGTAGTTTTGAGTGCAAAACTAGTGAATTGGTTTTGCAATCAACAAGTTTTTGGCACCGCTGTCGGGGATTGTTTATTTAGTATATTGTTTAGTTTAGGTAACTTTGATTTGAGAGTGTTTGATTCTTTTCCTTATGTATTTGCAGGTGCATGAACATAAGGAGTACACGAAGTTCTACTAAATTTAGTGACGAAGAGTTATCAGATATCACAAGGCACGAATGAGAGTTAAGACGAGCAAACCACTAAGCCAATATAGAAAGAAATATGGCAGAAAAAGGAGAACAAGGAGGGGCTGAGAGAACACTAATGGATTTTATGAAGCCCAGATTTAGTCCATAAGGAGTTACATAGCCTGCATTCACAATAAATAATTTTGAAATCAAGTCGGCACTCCTGAACATACTCCAGAACAATGTTCAATTCTATGGGTTATTAAGTAAAGATCCCAATGCCCTCCTAGCTAGCTTTTAAAGATATGCGACACTTTTAGATTCCAAGCAATGTCTAATGATGCTGTGAGGATCAGATTATTTCTATTCATTTTGAGAGATTGAGCTAAGGCATGGTATATGGTATAACTCACTTATTGCATATTAGATTACTACATAGGAGCAAGTATCCCAAGCTTTCCTTGCCAAGTACTTCCTAGTGACAAAGACTACACGAATCATTAAGGAAATTACAAACTTTCAGTAAAATGATGGGGAGTCATTATATGAAGCTTGGGAGAGGTTTAAAGAGTTACAAAGAAGCTAGCCACACTGTAACCTTCCAAGGGAGTTTTTACTACAGACATTCTATAATCGTGTGAATCAGATTACAAGAGGGATAATAAATGTAGCTACTAGAGGGTTGTTAATTAGGAAAACCATTGAGGCAGCTCATGATCTTTCAGAGGAGTTGACAAGTTATAATTGCATGTGGTTAAACAAAAGGAGTAGGTAAGGCATAAAGGAATAAAAAGGCATGATTCCAATTGTTTTTATCACAACCTTGTAAGCCCAAATTCCTACCCTCACTGAGTGGTTGAGAAATATGCAAGGAGTTTCTTCAACCAAAACCAGAGCCATGCAGGTCCACTGTGAGTTATGTGGACAGGACAACCATTGCGCAATAGAATGCTTCTTGTTAGGATCTAGTAGCACAAAAAATGTAAATTACTTGGGCCAAACAAACTGAGGTAACAATCCATACTCTAACACTTATAATCTAGGGTGGAAAAAACACCTAAATTTTTCTTAGAGTACTAACAATGCAGGTGCCTAATTAAAATCATAAGGACAGCTTGGATTTCAATAAGACTGTCTTGGATCTTTAGAGAACAAAATGGACAAGTTAATGGACGTATTGGGGTTCAAATTCTTAAGCCAAGAGGAAAGTTAAAGAAGGTAAGAAGAGAATCAGAAACAGATTTTTGCAAGCCAGGATGCCAAACCTGACCAAATTTTGAAGAACCATGCTTTTTCCATCCACAACTTAGAGGTTCAAGTAGGTCAACTTGCTACTGCTTTATCCTATAGAAATGAAAACAGCCTACCAAGCAACATTGAAGACAATCTAAAGGAACAACTCAAGGCAATCACACTTCAGAGTGGCAAGCAACTAGATGAGCCAAGTGTGAAAAAGGAGAGTCAAACAAAGGAGAAAGGCAAGGAAATGGAAGAAGAGAAAGTAAGAGAGGCCATATATACCACCACCAGCCTACAAGCCTAAACTTTTATATCGACAAAGGGTGAGATGACATCAAGTAGACACTTAGTTTTCTAAGCTTCTAGAGAAACTGAATAAGCTTAAGAATAACTTATCATTCGTGGATGCCTTGAAGTGTATGCCTAAATATGCAAAGTTTCTTGAGGAAATACTCACACATAAACACACTTGGGAGGATAATTAGACGGTAACCTTAACATAGAATTGTAGTTGGATCATATCAAGCACAATGCCTTCAAAACTATAGTTTTACTATTCTTTATGTTGTTAGTGACTTTGAATTTTTTAAATGCTTATGTCATTTAGGTGCAAGTATTAACTTGATTTCTTTGTCTATTTTCAGGAAATTGGGATTAGGAGAGATCAAGACAACATCCATGCTCATTCATCTTACGAATCAATCCATCAAGAGACTATTTTGAGTTGTAGAAGATATGTTAGTAAAAGTGGATGAATTTATCATTCTTATTGATTTTGTTGTGTTAGAATTTGAAGCAGATAGACATTGTCCATTGATTTTGGGTTGGCCTTTTATGAATAGTGGTAGGGCATTATTTGATGTGCATGATGGAAAACTTGTTCTAAGAATTGGTGATGAGCAGGTTGAATTTAAAATTACTAATTCTTTGAAGAAATCGATGGATGGTACTACATGTATGAAAATTGATTTTGTGGATGAGTATATGAAGGAGGTTGAAAAGGGAGTTGATGAAGTTATTGAAGTTTATGGGAATGAGAGTGTGAGAGAAGAGGAATTATGTGATGAAGTTAAGCTAGAGAAGTTGGAGAGAACAGATACACCCACACCATCTTCCATTGTTAAGCCCTCAACTTTAGAGCTTAAACCCATACCTTCCCACTTGAGATACACCTTTTTAGGTAAAAACCAAACCCTACCCATCATTATCTCCAACCAATTAGATTGTGAGCAAGAATAGAAAGTGGTGGACACCATTAAGAAGAGAATAAGAGCCATAGGGTGGAAATTTTCTAATATTAGGTGATTAGCCCCAATGTGGTGATGCATAGGATTAACCTAGAATAAGGATGTAAAATAGTGAGGGAGAGATAAAAAAGGTTAAATCCAAACACGTAAGAGGTTATGAAGAAGGAGGTGGTGAAGCTTTTGGATGTGGGGATCATTTACCCCACTTCAAATAGTGAGATACAGTGTATGCCTAAGAAGGGAGACATGATAGTGATGGAGAATGAAAAATGTGAAAATATTTCTACTAGGATCATCACAGGCTGGAGAGTGTGTATTTATTATCGAAAGTTCAATCTGGCCTCCAAAAAAGATCATTTCCCTTTACCTTTTGTAGACCAAATGATTGAGAAGATGGCTCACCATTCTTTTTACTTTTTTCTTAATAGATACTCACGTTACAATCAAGTGTTTATATACCCAAAAAAGATAAAGACCAGACCACTTTCCCTTGTCCTTATGGGACTTTTGCTTATCAATTGACGCCTTTTGGTTTATCTAATGTACGTTTCATATTTCAAAGGTGCATGATGGCTATATTTGCAGAAATGAATGAGAACTTTATGGAGGGATTTATGGATGACTTCTCTGTCTTTAGAGATTCTTTTGATCATTGCTTTTTTAATTTAGACAGAATGCTTCAAAGATATGAGGGGACTCATCTAGTCTTAAATTGAGAGAAGTGTCATTTCATAGTCCAAGAGGGAATTGTATTGGGCCATAAAATCTTATATAATAGGATTGAAGTGGATTGAGCTAAGACTGAAGTGATTGAAAAGCTACCACCTCCCTCCAACATTAATGGCATCCAAGACTTCGTTGGTCATGCAAGGTTCTACAGACAATTCATAAAGGATTTCTCTCTTATAGCTAGACCTTTGACTCATTTATTAGCTAAAGATGTGCCTTTTGTGTTTGATGATGCTTGTTTGGCTGCTTTTAACAGGTTAAAGAAGTCACATACAATAGTACCCATTCTGATGTCACCAGATTGGTCTCTTCCCTTCGAGATTATGTGTGATGCAAGTGATCATACCAATGGCTGTGTCCTTAGCCAGCGAAAGGAAAAAGTTGCACGCTATCTACTACACAGGCAAGACCTTGATTAGAACATAATTGAATTACATAACTATGAAAAAGAAGTTGCTTAGTGTGGTATTTGCATGTGAGAAATTTCATTCCTATCTTTTAGCCTCACATGTTCTTGTTTTTATACGCTATGTGGCGTAATGGTATCTCTTTGCCAGTAAGGATGCTAAGGCTAGGTTCATCTAGTGGGTGCTTCTAATCCAAGAATTCAACATTGAGATTAAAGACAAGAACAGAGCAGAAAATGTTGTAACAGACCACCTATCACAACTTAAAGGGGGCACCATGAAGAAGAAGAGGAAATCAAGGAGAGCTTTCCTAGTAAGGCTTTAATGATGTTAGAAAATTCTTTTCATCCTTGGTTTGCAGATATTACAAACTACTTCTTGTTAGGTTCCGATCATACATCTCATACATACTATATATCAATATACGCAGTGCAATAAAACGAAACCTCAAAAACTAGATCTATTTATGCATATTGATATAAAAAACAAAAACATGAAATGTAAGATGTTTATATACCTTTCGGATGATCTCTTTCATTCTTTAATCTTCTCTGCGTTGGGTTGTCGTAAACCACAATGATCAATGCAGACCATCTCTAATGAAAGTCCATACGAAGATAGAAGGATATACCTCACTAGGAGATGGCTAAAATTGTTTCTTTATGCTAGCAGAGATAAGAACTCTTGAGACAGTTACTTTATATATCATTAAAGGCTCTCTTCATGACACATATCTGCTCTAGCTAAAGACTCCTGAGTAATGACCCCGTTAAGAGGCCGTGGGTATCATCTCCTTTTATCAGGAGTGGTGAATCCTTTATTGGCTACTCAATTACCTCTGAATACCACAAGTTGTACATAATCACCCTATAAGTTGTTGGAGTTATGTAAATATAGTTCCCTCGAAAGCAAGTGTCTTTACTTATAACTTAATTTTCTTCTAGTTACTTTTTTAATGAAAATATTTATTATTAATAAAACAAAACAGTTTGGGTTTTGTGAACATTATATATCTAATCA
>JAOQMP010036617.1:0-11637 GCA_027563575.1 Erythroxylum pedicellare | reverse complement strand
CTAACTTAATTCAAATCCTTCCATCAATTTCTAATCTCTATTTATGCCACTAAATTAACGAATACATTCAAAATTAATCAAAAAATTGAATAATCAACCAAAACCTAAATAAAAAGCTAAATAACAAATCACAAAAATTCAAAAAACTTTCGGGGGCTAACATGATGAGTTATAGTATACTAGTAAAAGACAAACTTTGTTACAGTAAGACTATGTTAGGTAGGGCGGTTAGTAATGGAATGGAATGGAATGTAATATTATTTCATCATTTAGGAGGAGGGTTTATAATGGAATAAAATAGGATGGAAGGGGAGGGTGTCATATTACATCCTATTCCATTCTAAACAGTAAAAATGAGTTGCCTCTAATTTGAGGGTTTAGGATGGAATGTAAAATTATAAATATGTACTACTTAATATACCCTCAATAATTTTTAATTAGACCAATTATATCCTCAACCTTAGTAATAACCAATAAGATAATACATCTCATTATTTGTGATGGGGATTTTGTTGTGTGTATTCAAGTTGTAGCATGGGTTTAAAGGACTGGAAAAATAAACAGTTGTACTTTTGTTTTATATATACTAATAAATTTTAAAAATCCAATTAAAAATGACGTGATTATTTTGAACTTGTAGTAACATTAATTTCATGTTGTTTTGATTTTATATAACTAGAAAATCAAATCCTATCGATATGTGTTTTGATTTATTAATATATATTTTGTTTTATCAAAGGTAGAATAGTCATTCATTATTATGATACATACATTAAATTTCATTCCATCCATTTTTCAAACAACATTTCAGTATATTACATTATGAACTCTTCCATTCCTCCCAAATAAAAATTTTCTAATATTACATCCATTTACATTCTGTTACATTATAAATCATTTCATTCCATTCAATTCTATTCAAAACCTTACGTCTAACCAAACATTGTGTTGGGCCCTAGGTTGCGGTACGTATTTCAAGGCTATTATATGAGACGGTTGTGAGAGGAGGAGGTTGGGAACTTAAAATTTTAAGGAGACTAGTAGCGTTAGCTCTGGCAGACTTTGCCACAAAGAAACCTTATGTGCATTTCCTAGGAACTTTTGGGAAAAATACGCCGTGGTGAAAGTCATTCCTTCGCCACAACGAAGTTTCAAATGGACACTAGCTCCTCTTAGGAAAAATACACTGCTGCGAAAGTCTGTCCTTCGCTGTGGCAAAGTTCTCTAACTAAGCGAGAGTAGCTTTCAAGGAAGGTTCACCATGACAAACTTCTAGCTTCGCCATGACGAAACCAACACCTAGTCCCAACATTTAACACACTAGTTATACACATACATACAATCCAACAACTCAACTAAAAGATAAATACAAACATACTCAAAGAACTACTTCAATTCTTAATCTCATTACTGAATCAAACAAAGTTGAGTCTGGCTTTAGTTACATATCATCCAACATATCAATAACTTAATACAAAATACAAATGGATGCTTAATGTTTGATATGCTTATAAATCTATCCAAAAATATAGTCACTAACTTAGTTACAAAATATCTCTAAATATCTTGGAGTTTCCAATGCCTTGCAAGGATCAACAATCTTCTTGTTCTGCATCTGAGGAGTAGAAAATAATGGGTTGAGCTATAAAGGTCAGTAGCTAATATATTTATAGCCATCCGTAACGAGCCACACAATTAAGAATATATATATATATATATGTATATATATACATCTATAACTCATTTAATATAGTAATTAGATCATTGACAATTTTAGTTCATAGATTCAAAGTAAAGGCTATGTCATCACATATAGCATATTATGTATTTTCAACCATCATGCTTGACAAATCGAATGAAATGCACAGATAAATGGCTTGAGAGCTTCATTGATTGAAATGGAGAAACTGAAGTTTACACCATGAACAAAATGAGTCCATTTCTTAGCATCTCATATGCCACGAGCAGGCAGTCAAGAGAAGGCTTAAGTTAACGTGCACGTGATGAACAAAATGGTTTCTCTCTTGCCCAAATACAAGCAAATATTCATGCTCAATTCAATTAATCATACTTTCATGCTTCTTATGCTTTTCCCTCATTTCATTTATACAAAATGTCATAACCTTTTTCAAGGTATAACATAATCATGAATCATCATGCATTTCCCAACATTTAGAACAATTCACAAATAAGTAATTAAACATACACATATAGGCAAAAAATTTGCCCATTTACACAATAACTATAAATACATTACCCACCTAAAATGCTTGGAAATTCCAAGTTCAAAGTTGCCTTTCCTCTTGCTTTTAGATAAGGCTTCCTTAGTTTCATAAAACAAACCAACATTCCATTCAAACCAACATTCAAATAGAAAATTCATAAATTTTAAAGAATCAAAAACAAATAACAAATTGAGCTTAGACTCAATCTACCCATAGTTCATCTAGGTTAGAGAAACTAAACTTTAGTTCAAAAACCCACGAAAATAAAAAATGGGTTTGTTCCTCCCCTTATTTGTTTCCAACACGAACCCATTCTCTATTTCTTTTTCTATCCAATAAAAGAAAGATGAAGCTTACCTTAACTTAGCCCAAATCACGATTTTTTTCTTCTTCTTTCCTTCCAATGTTTTTCTCTTCTCTTCTTTCTTCTCTCACGATTCTCTCTTCTTTCTATTTAGCCAAGGCCACATTTTTTCCTTGGTTTTCCAAATTTTCCTTTCATTTATCTTGTTCTTCCAATTATGCCCCTCTTTATTTAATGCAGCACCTATTAGCTCCTTTAATCTATTAACTACCATACTTTACTCTAACTTAATTCTAACATTAACTACCACACTTTACTCTAACTTAATTCTAACATTACTATTTTAAATTCTAATTTCTATTTATTCTTGCTAAATTAATGGGCTCAATTATAAAATAAACAAATCAATCAATCAATTAATCAAATAAAAGAACAATTTTGGGGTCAAACAAATCCCCCTTTAAAGAATTTTATCCTCGAAATTCTTACCTAAGTTTGCAAAAAGGTATGAATACTTCTCCTTCATGGCCTCCAAGGCCTCCCATATGACTTCTTTCGTAGAATGGTTTTTCCACAGGATTTTAACTAATTGAACTGTCTTATTCCTAATGACCTTTTCCTTGGCGTCTAAAATCTCCGCTGGAGTTTCCTCATAAGTTAGATCATCTCTTAATTGAACCTTAGTGCTCTGAATGATGTGAGAGGTATCTGATCTATACCTCGTCAATATGAAAACATGAAACACATCATGTATCTATGACAATTATGGTGGCAGCGCCAACCTATAGGCTAGTGGTCCAATCATCTCAACAATCTCGTATGGACCTACATATCTTGGGCTCAACTGGCCCTTCTTGTTGAAGCTCATGACTCTTTTCCAAGGAGATGTCTTAAGAAAGACTTTCTCAACAACTTTATACTCCATTTCCTTTCGATGTGCATCAGTGTAGCTTTTCATTCTTCCCTGAGCTACTTTGAGTCTCTGTTTCACCAATTTAATCTTATCAACTATAACTTATACCAACTCAGGTCCTAAAAGTCTCCTTTCACCTTCCTCGTCCCAAAAAATAGGAGTTATATGCGTCCTACCATACAAAGCTTCATAAGGTGCCATTTAATTCCTGAGTGGTAGGAATTATTGTAAGCAAATTCAATTAAAGGCAGATGATCATTCCATGAGCCTTTGAAATCCATAACACAAGCTTTTAACATTGCCTCTAATGTCTGTATTGTCCTCTCTAATTGACCATCATTCTATGGATGGTAAGTTGTACTTAAATGCAACTTAGTTCCCAAAGCTTCTTGTAAACTTTCCCAAAATCTAGAGGTGAACCTTGGATCTCTATCTGAGACTATAGAACTTGGAGGCCCATGAAGTCTAATTATTTAATCTACGTATTTCTTGGCCAAGGCATTCAAAGAATCTACTTGTCCAATTGGCAAGAAATGTACTGACTTAGTTAGCCTATCGACAATCACCTATATTGCACATGAAATCCATCGTAATCTTCTCCCACTTCCATTTAGGAATTGGAAAAGGTTTAAGCTTAGCAATAGGTGCTTGATGTTCTACTTTAACTTGCTGGCATACTAAGCATTTTCTAGCATACTTTGTAAAATCTTTCTTCATTCCTTTCCACCAAAATTGCTTTTTCAAATATCTATACATTCTCGTACTCTCCAGGTCCATTGCATAGGGAGCATTGTGTGCCTTATTAAGAATTTCATCCTTCAATTCTAACATATTGGGAATACATAGTCAATTACCTACCACCATCAATCCATCTTCTCTTATCTCTATTTCAGAAGGTTTACCATTCTTAATCTCTTCTCTGAGCTTGCTCAAGTACTCATCTTGCTCCTACAATTCCTTAATCTTCTCATTCAACACTAGTCTTATTCTAAAATTAGCCAATATACAACCAGATTCAGCTTGTGTTAATGTCACTTTAAGTTCAGTTAATTCCTTCATCAAAGGAAGATATACTGTCTCCACATGTTCCATAGTAGATTTTCTACTCAGTGCATCCGCTACTACATTTTCTTTTCCCGTGTGGTAATCTATCATCAAGTCATAATCTTTCAATAGTTCTAACCACCTTCTTTTCCATAAATTTAGTTCTTTTTGGCTCATCAGATACTTAAGACTCTTGTGGTCTATAAATACCCTAGTGGTGACTCTATATAAGTAGTGTCTCCATATTTTTAACCTAAAAATTCTGGTAGATAACTTCAAGTCATACATAGGATAATTCATCTCATAAGGTTTTAATTGCCCAGAAGCATAGGCAATCACTTTATCTCCTTGCATCAACACACAACCCAATCCCTTTATTGAGGCATCACTATATACTATATATCCATCATTACCAGAAGGCAAAGTCAAAATCGGTGCAGTTGTGAGCCTATTTTTCAATTCCTCAAAACTGTTCTGGCATTCCTCTATCCACACAAACTTTTGATTCTCCCTTGTCAATTTGGCAAGTGGGGCTGCTATCATGGAAAAGCCCTCTATAAATCTTCTATAATAACCAGCTAAACCTAAGAAACTCCTCACTTCTTCTATATTCTTAGGTGCTTCCTATTTAACCACAACTTCTATTTTCCTCAAATCCATATGTACTCTTTATTCTAAAATTACATGTCCAAGAAACACCACTTCCCTTAGCCAAAATTTACATTTATCGAATTTTACATACAACTTATTCTTCCTTAATGTCTCTAGAGCAATCAATAAATGTTCCTCATGCTCCTTATCACTCTTAGAATAAACCAATATATCGTCAATAAAGACAATGATAAATCGGTCTAAGAAAGGCTTGAACACTCTATTCATTAAGTCTATGAAGGTTGTAGGTATATTTGTTAATCCAAAGGGCATAACTAAGAACTCAAAATGTCCATATCATGTTCTAAATGCATTCTTCGACACATCAGACTTCTTTATCCTTAACTGGTGATAACCTGATTTCAAGTCTATCTTAAAGAAGACCCTTACCCCTTGCAATTGATCAAACAAATCATCTATGCAAGGAGTTAGATATTTATTCTTGATAGTGACATGATTGACCTTCTAGTAATCCACACACATCCTCAATGATCCATCTTTTTTCCTTACAAAAAGAAATGGGGCTCCCTAAGGTGAAGAGTTAGGCTTAATATAACCTTTTTTTTGAAACTCTTCTAACTGCTCTTTAAGATCCTTCAACTCTGTTGAAGCCATTCTTTAAGGAGGAATCGATATCGGTGCTATACCTGGAAGAAGCTCGATGGGAAACTCAATTTTCCTAGGTGGTGGTAGTCCTAATAATTCCTTTACATCCGAAAATTCTATGACCACAGGAATGTTTTCTAACTTCCCTTTATCTAGTTTCGTGTCTACCGTATACACCAAGAATGCTTCACACTCTTTCCTCATCATTTTCCCTACTATCAGAGCCAAAATAATTCTAGGCGGGCTCCCTTTTCTACCTCCCATAAATACCACTTTTCTACCTCCGTCCAACTTAAACTCTACTATCTTCTATTTGCAATCTAAACTAGCATTATATTTTTCTAATGTATCCATGCCCAATATCACACCTAATCCTCCCATCCCCAACGGCATTAAATCCACTACTAATTTTCCTCCACCAATACATATTTCACATTCTCTATAAACTTGACTAATAATAATATATTGGTCAATTAGAGTACTAACCATTAAAGGAGTATCCAATGGGCTCAAATTTCTACCATGCACAGTTTTACTTAATGAAATAAATGAATGGGTAGACCTCGGATCAATCAAAACGATAACATCATTATCAAATAATTTAACTGTACTAGACACAACTTCCAAAACTGTCTTTGTGTCCTCCCGTTTTATTGCAAATACTCTAGCGGGTGCTTGCCCCCTTGATCTTCCTGGAGGATTCGCTTTCTTAGCTACATCAAAACTGTCCACTTCAGTTGCAGTCTTATGTCCCACGGTCTCATCCCTCTTTGAAGCTTGCATATGAATTCTCTCCTATCTTGTATACTGTGGGCACTCTTTGGCCATTTGCCCTTATTCCCCACAATTAAAAAAAGCTCCAGTTAGCCTATAACACTCCCTTTTATGGAACTTCCCGTAATGATCACACTTAGGGATGAATGACTTATCCCCTCTCCCCTTCTATTGCTTCCAGCCGTTGAGGCTTGATAAGAAACAGTTCTCACCTGTTTGGACCTACTTGCGCCACTACTCATATCCTCAGACTATACGGGGAAAGTCCTGGCACTCATCTCTGACATAGGAGCACCACCTCCCCTCCTAAACTGTTCTCTCCCTTTCCTTTTTCTGTTCACAACATTCTTTATGGTTTTTACATTCTCAACCCTCAACGTTGCTTCATCTAGCTGTTGAAAATCATAGAAATTCTATGCCACCACTTTTTCCTTGATGGATAAATGCAACCCCAATTCAAACCTACGGCACTTAACTACCTCACTCATTATCATCTCAGCTGCATATCGAGATAGTTGTGTAAATCTATGGTCATATTCACTCACTGTCATCTCCCCGTGAGTGAGACTTAGGAATTCCCTCTGCTTCTACTAGATATAAACCTCATACAGATACTTCTTATAGGCATCGAGATAGTTGCGTAAATCTATGGCACACCTTCCTACCAATGCTAAGCATCTCCCTGTAGCAAACTTGTAGCATACTCAACCTTTTCATCATCCTCACAGTCCATTTGTTCCAATATCCTTTCTGTCTTTCTCAACCAAGTTTTAGCTTCTTTTAGATCAGTCATTCCATAAAAGTCCACTGCTCCATACTTCCTAAGCTTATCAAACTACTTCCTCTTCTTGGTTGGGGTCAGAGTAAAAGTTTACGGCATATAGCCTATGGCCTAGACAAAAGCCTAAGCAAAGGCTTGGAATAGCCTAAGATTTAAGGGAGTAGGCACTTATTCCTACGGAAGAGGAGACTCATCCATCTGTGATCGAGAGGGACCACTACCGTGCCCTATAGAAGCCTTAGCATTTCCTAGGGCTCTAGACTATCAATATTCTCCTCTCTTGATGAAGAGTCAGATTTAATAGATCCTTGCAAAATCCCTCGTGTCCTTCTACGAGGTGGCATCTTACTCCTTCAATTTAAACACTAACGATTAGCTTACATTTCATTTTAATCTTATTTCCTACATGTATGCATGAAATGCCTATCACTTAATGCAATCATTCAATTCACAATGCAAACAATTCATACATCATAACAATTCATAACACAACGTATTCTAAGCCTAAGACTCCTTATAAACCGTGGGATGTGATACCAAACAATGTTGGGCCTTTGGTTGCAATACATATTTATATGAGATAGTCATGAGAGGAGGAGGTTGGGCACTTGAAATTTTAAGTGTCAGAGGGACACCAGCTCCTCTTGGGAAAATACGACGCAACTCTCAAGAAAGGTTTGCTGTGGCATATTTTTGGCTTCGCTATGGCGAAACCTAACGAAACCGATGCCCAATCCCAACATTTAACATATTAGTATACACATACATATAATCTAACAACTCAGCTAAAAGATAAATACAAACATACTGATTGAACCCAAGTTTCCTATATAATTTGTTATACTTTTTATGGTTTTTGTTATACTTTTTTGCTCTTATTATCATATATTGTGCTTAATTTAGCTCATGAGTACTTGTTTCGAAAGAGATGGGTTTCGTAAACAGGATCCAACACATATGGTATCAGAGCGCCAGAATTAGGATCTTACATGGGCATTTTTGGAAATATGTGTCAGGTTACATATGTTTTGGTGTGTTTTAGCATGCAGCAGTAGCTGATCCTTAGTCAAAATGCATATGTATGAGGTACACACATGAAAAAAATTGTTAAGAGTCTGATCTAATGGAAATGGCAATAAGAGAAGGATCTAGAAGAATGTAAGGAAAACATAAATTGCTATGATCTTAAGAACATGAAATTGGAACCTAAGTGGTTGCTTGATGAATATGACAAGAGTTATGATCCTCTATAAGAATGTGCTAGAGGAATTGAGATTAGATTTTTTTATGACTATACATCTATAAGTTTGAATCCATGGAGAATATACACATGTAAGACGTAATGTTAAGAATAATTGGAAGATGAGATGAATGAGAGAGATATATGCACAAGTTCAAAAGTGTTAAGCTGCATTGTTATTGTGAGTACCTATCTGATGATCCCATCATCCTACACAAGTGGAAATATTAAGCACATATATAATGTATGTGTGGAGATGATATAAGAAGAAACCTATGACTTACTTGACATTTGTTAGTCATAGTTCCCATAGTTTAAAGTCTAAGGGAAACTAGAGCAACACATGAAAGGGCTTATAATGATTGAGTGGGCATAAATTAAGATTTGTTGATGATGTTATAATGAGAAATAAAGTTGAAGATCAAGAGAAGAATATCATCTAGAATAAATGGAGATCAAAGTATCAATCATGTAAGATATGGATTTGTGAATTAACAGAGATAAATATGTGAACAAAATGGGATGAATTTGATGATGCCACCCAAGCATATGTGATAGTAAGTATGTTCATTACTCCATTGAGTTTTGGTAATTAGAACATTATGACCTTGTGAGAACGATAGAAATTGGTCTTCCCGAGGTATCAAGAATAGTTGACAACATGATGATGATAGTAGGTGATTGATAAAGATTGCATGAACAGTATAGATGAGAGGAGTAAGAAACCCTCTTTCGAAGAGGAATTTTTCTGAGTTGGATTAAGCAAATCAGATAGTTTATGTTAAGGATGATCAATGAAAAAACTGATCAGAAATGAATACGTAATGATTCGAAAGTGATTATGGGAGTCATACCCCTAATAGAGACTCAAGCAAAAGAGGTAGATTGTGCTATTAAAAAAGTATGTATTTTGTTTGATGTAAAGGATTATGTGAGTAGATTCCTGAATTTGAGGAGACACGGATTGCTAATATGAGGAGTATATAGGTTCACTTTATATTCTGTGTAAGCATGTTCGGGAGATACAAATCTAACTTGATGAATGTATTACAATCACAAGAAGCTAAGTTTGCAAATAAATTACAGTGTATGGAGAAACTTCTATGAATAGGAAAACATGAGAATAAGTCAAGGTGAGGTATGAGGAAATTCAAAGAATGGAGAAAATCATTTGAGAAAAAAAGTCAATTGGGAAACTAAAAATAAAGTGAGGCAAGGTTACCTTATTAAGGAATCAGTTATTTAAGGAATTATGAGGACTAATCAGGGGGCACATGGAGTTTGATAATCATTGTTTGAGTTAACAATTACCCCGACAGCATTATGGTATTGAAGATTGAAGTGATCCAATGATGTATTATAGGTATTCGGAAAATTGAGAAGAATAGTTTGAATACGTGAAGAAAAACGTGTAAAGCATATGAGTAATGAAAGTAAATAGAATTTTGAGGAATTATACTGATATAAGTTGTATCATATGGATTTGGAGATTTTATATTATGCACTAATGTTGTATAAGAGATTTGGCTAAAATCCAATGTAGTATAATGAAGTGATTTTAATATGTATGGAGACGACTACCTTCCTAAGAGTTGACTATCTGATACATGATCTATAGCTGTTGTATAAATGATTGTTTTGAAAATGGGAGGCAATCATTGAATTGAGATAATTGACTATGAGACTGAGAAGATTGATATAAATACAGAAATACTATGATTGTACAAATGGGAAATTTTAAGTAAGACTAAGTGTTATATCAGATACATTAAGCAGAAATTCAATATTGAGATTATCATAACTAGAGCAAAAAGATGCATAAAATATAGAGTTGAATTTTGGGCAAATCAAGTGCTATTTGCTACGAAATTGAAGATTAGTTTCACATAAAAGGATAAACCAAGCCCAAACTGAGGATTCAAAAATTATGAATCTTTTTTAGGGATTAAAAATAGATCTAAATTTTGAGTTCAAATAGGAAGAATGATACATGGTGATTGAAATAAGAAGTATGTGAAATCAATAAAGATGATTGAGCAAAGAGATTGCTAGAAAAGTACAAATGATAACATAAGTTATATATCCTAGTAGGAATACGCCGAAAAATCTTTTAGCGACTAAGAATTTCAAAACAAGTGAACGAATGTTTAATTTGCCAACACTCTTAACTGTCAGAAATATTTTTAAGGCATATAGTTTGAAGTTCATAGGAATATGAGCGCCATGTATAGTTCTATTTGACCTTAAACATCGCAATCACTGTCCTAGTGATGTCATTTGAATAATGTATAAGGAGTTAGATGATAGAAAGAGTCGTCACTTTTATATTATAATGAGTAAGGCCTACAAATTGTTGAAGGCCAGAAAAGGAGATGTTATTTGATAGGTGAAATTGATCAATGTTAGAACTTAAAAGATTTAAGAAAGATGAATGAATTAGAAGGATCAACGTCAAAGACATGGACTACAATAATAATGGACATAAAAGTTAAGTGTATTGACACTACACTGATATGAATCATCAAGAGAAAGATCAATTACCTCTGAGAGTATCATCGTGCCAAGGTGTGCTCAGGCTCGAATGAAGGGTTAGTTAAGCCCGATATGAATAGGTCCGCATGAAATAGCTATGAGAAGTGCTACTAATGAAAGATGTCTTAAATTCGTAATCTGATATATGTGATTATGTTAAGAATATTGATATGATATGATATTGGTGTTATTGACACAAGAAGTAGAAAATGGTGAGTAGTTTGAAGCATATTGAGAAAACCGATAGGATAATGCGATATCTAAACAAGTCATGGAGGGATTGATTGAATCCGTTAACTAGGGTCATTTAAAAGAAATTATTTAAGTGATGGAGTGAAATGGAAAATGTAGGAGTACAAGAGGAAGCAAACCCCTGCCTCTAGATCAGTTAGGTATGAATTTCGAGGACAAAATTCTTTTAAGAGGGGGAGAAATGTTGGCCCCAAAAAAATTTTTCTTGATGAATAAGTATGATTTACATCAATTATATGATCTTTATGAAAGTTTATGGAGTTAATTATTATGTTGATGTTAGAAAGCTTATATGATATGGGTTGATTGAATTAA
>JAOQMP010036593.1:0-11638 GCA_027563575.1 Erythroxylum pedicellare | reverse complement strand
GGGGGAATGAATGAATTATTTATCACGTTAGTTTTTACGTTACCTTCGTTATCATTACTATTAGTGTACATTTAGTTCATTAGTTGGTTAGAGAGCAGTTTTATTTTCAGCAGTGTATATAAGTCTGAAGGCTCTTTTCGATAGATGATGAATATAGAAAGTTTCTGCGTACTCTATTTCTTCATACAATAGAAAATTGTTCAATAATGTTGGATTGTTCGGTATTCGCACCCCAAAGTTACAACCCATGGCCTTTAAGTTTTTTTGTAGGTCGACTTTTCAAAATGTAATGTCCTTTGAAGAATGGTTTAATAAGAAGTGATGCTCCATAATTAGTGACAGGTATGATTTGAACATCCTTCCATATTACAGCTGACTAAGATGGTACATGCAATATCTCATACGAGGTCTTCTCAGTTCAAGAACTTGTCTATACTTACTGACCACTGCAGGGGAATGTGTACTTTACCTCATCTAGTCTAAGCTCTTGTAACTCGACTTAAAATCCTTAATGCAAAGTAATGCCTGAAGTGAAACACTTTTAATCCTTATAAATAGAGAGATTTAGAATGTTTCAAAAGAGAGAGAAAACCAAGTTAAGAAGCATCTCATAATTTTACTGAAATTTTATAACTACTTTTATATTTAAACTCTCAATGTATCAATATAACTTGACATTAGTCCTCGTTAGAGAATAAATTTAAAACAACAAAAGCAATGGATCATTGTTCTTTTAAAATGGGAATTTACATTTTTACGTATTAGATTAAAAATCTTGTGAAGTGAATACTTGTTATTAACTTTCATTTTATATCAAATATAGCCTTTTATGACCACCATTAAGTTGGATTAGAATATGTTAGATTAACAAAAAATAAGAAGTTTATGAAAAGTTGGAATACTTGTTCTTAGGGTTTATAATTCTCTTATTGTCATTTATTTTCTACTTTTTATGGTTGTTCATGACGAAGAAATAATCTTACATGGGATTTGAGATTGAGCTAGATAGTGTTTAAGATGGATGAAGATAAAGATTATAGTACTTCTGTTAGTGATTCTTCAAAATCATGTAAAATAGATAAGGTTGCTGAGGTTATTGATAATGAAAAAAGTTATGTTAGCTTTTAATGAAGTTCAAGAAAAAGGTCAAGTTAAGGAGTTCGTAAAAGAAGAGATTGTGGTAAGAAAAATAGGTCTTATAATGGTGTTCATATAATGGTTGAGGTTATAGGTTATGATATTTATGTTGATAGTATGACTTTGCCAATACGGGTAGGGGCAATTTGAGTGGGAAAGCCACTGATGATGGTGATGGATAATCCAAGATTATTTCAAAAAGAGAACTAAAACATTTTAATATTGGATGTGCTTTAATTATTAACTTGGGTAAAAAAGAGAGTACGAACTCAAGAGCTTACGTGGTGAAAGCGGTAATTGATATTAAGTTTGGAGGCCTTTATAGGATTAAAGAATGTAAAGAAGTAGGTGAATTAGTCAATGATGCATTGAGTGAAAATTGGCTAGTGATTTCATTGGAGGTAGTAAGAGTATGGATAGAAGTTCACAGAAGATTGAAATTGAGAATGTTGAGTTGCAGCTTGGTAAAATGTTAAGCTTAGTTGAGACATCTTTAGCGAATGGACATAAACTCAAGTTCAAGTTAAAGAAGTTGTAGTTTTTCAATGATAAGAGTCTTTGGAAGGAGAATTGGTGAAGAAAATTACATAGAGTTATAGATTAATATTGTTGAGGGTGTTGGTTCTGTTTTCGGTTATTAAAAAGTAAAAGATTGTAGTGAAAGTGTAGAAAGTTGTTTGATAAGTAGCTCCATCCTTAGACACGTTGCATGGACCCCTTATTGAATGCATAAGTCATCGAGTAGAGAAACCACCCTTTAGTATCGTATCCTATTATATAGAGCAAACAGAAGGATACTAACCCCAACTCAGCTAAAGATGCTAGCGAGTTAAGCTTCTGTCTTTGTCTGTATTCATTTTTACTGTAAAACATCTATGTATGTATCTATTATTGGAGCTAATCACATCCTCCATATATTGCAGGTTGAACTGTCACTTAGAGAATAGAAAAGAGTTTCCCTGGATCTCTATAAAAGCCCCTCTAATAGGTAATTATAAATAACTCAGAGTTAATAGTATCTTGTGTATCTGATCTAAATGTTAGGAACAATTAGGATTTGGATAGAGCTGGTTCGCAGCTAAAATGAAATTGAAAATATTGAAAATAAATAGACACGCAGATTTTACGTGAAAACTCCTAAATTAGGATAAAAACCATGAGAAAGGATATGAGAATGTTACTGTAGGAAAAATAGAGAATTACAAACTAGACTTACAAATTATACAAAATATTTTGTCTTACTTTTTTTTCTTCTCTCTTTTCTCCCTCTCTCTCGTTTCTTTTCTCCACTAATGGGATGATTTGCTCTTTTCACGTGTGGAATGGCTGGCCATTTGATTAGTTATCCTTGACTTTTATTTATTTATTTCAACTTTGGTAGGCACTGTTTTCAGTGCCTACCAAAGTTGAAATAAATAAATAAAAGTCAAAGATAGCTGGCCAAATGACCAGCCATCCCACACATCTCTTGCCTACCATTTTTGACAAGTTTCTCACTTGAAGATTTGATTGAGAGTCAATCGGATCTTCACACTATTTTTTCTACCTTGCTACTTTATGTTGCTTACATCTCTGTCAAGCTACATGAGGATCGACACCACATAAACTTGTCATCATCGATTGCTTTTGTCATAAAATTTGCTAGGTTATCCATTGTATGAATTTTCTGTATGTCCACCATTCCTTCTTCTACTTTCTCACAATCAAAGTGATATTGAACTTGAATGTGTTTTATCTTTGAATGAAATGCCAGATTCCTTGTAAGATGCAAAACACTTTGGTTATCATAAAACAAAATAATGTTTTCTTGTTTACATTCGAGTTCTTCCACCATCAGTTTCAACCACACTGCTTCTTTACTAGCTTGTGTAGGTACTACATATTCTGCTTCTGTTATTGATGTAGCCATAATTGATTATAATTTTGAAACCCAGCTCACAACTCCTTTAGCTAGTGTAAACACATATCCTATAGTGGATTTACTTTTATCAAGATCACCTGCATAATCAACATTAACATATCTTTTGATAGTAAAATCTGATCCTCCATAACATAATGCAACATATGAGGTTTTTTTGATATATCTGAGAATCCTCTTAACAGTATTCAAATGTTCTTGATCAGGATTCACCATGTATCGACTAACTACTCCCACTGTATGTGCAATGTCTAGTCTTGTACAAATCATAGTGAACATTAAGCTTCCCACTACTGATGCATATGGTACTCGAGACATCTCTATCCTCTCTTCTTCATTGCTAGGACTCGTACTTGAGGATAACTTGAAATTAACAGGAAGAGGGGTATAAATTGACTTACAATATTACATGTTGAATTGCCACAAAATCTTCTTCAAATAATTCTTCTGAGAAAGCTAAATCTTCTTATTATTTTTGTCTCAGTGAATTTACATCCCTAGAATCTTGTTTGCTAGTCCCAAGTCCTTCATTTCAAATTCGCCAACCAACTATGCCTTCAATTCTTTGATACGATCATTAGTGGGGCCTACTACTAATATGTCGTCTACATACAACAACAAGACTATAAAATCATCTTTCTCAAACCTCTTTAAATATGGACAAGGGTTTATATTTAGTTTGTTGTATCCAAGGCTCATGATGATAGAATCAAATCTCTTATACCAACACATCGGTACCTGCTTTAAACTATATAGAAATTTGTTTAACCTGCAAACCAAGTTTTCTTTCCCTTTTTCTTCAAAACCTTTTGGCTAGAGCATATAAATTTCTTCTTTAAGATCTCCATAAAGAAATGCAATTTTCACATCTAACTGCTCAAGATGCAAGTCAAATGTAACACACATTGCCAAGACTACTCGAACTGTGGTGAGTTAAATCATATGAGAAAATATTTAATTGAAGTCAATTTCTTCATTCTGAGCATATCCTTTTACCACCAATCTAACACGATATCACTCTACTTGATCGTCACCACTCTGCTTGATCTTGTAAACCTATTTATTGCCAATAGGCTTTCTTCCTTGTGGTAGTGAAACTAGTGCTCATGTCATATTCTTATATAGAGCTTCAATTTCTTCCTACATTGCTGTCATCCACTGAGATGCATTTGAACTATTCATTGCTTCTTGTAGAGTTGATGGCTCTCTGTCCTTTGTTAAAAGACATTATGCAATATTGCTCTCCATAATATAATCTGAGTGCCAGCTTGCTACTCTTTTTGTGTGAGTTGATCTCTAAGTATCTGAAATATCAGATTCGACTAGTTCTTGCTCCTCGTGCTCGGAGTAACTTCAGAAGAATCATTTTGATCAAATTCTTTTTCCACCTGTACTGTTGTAGTCTTTAAATTCTCTTTTGAAGTGCTAAAATCTTTTGTTTGCTCTTGATCATTATCTTCCAAGAAGATAACATTTCTGTTGATAACAATCTTGTAGGCAGTGGGATCCAACAAACAATACCCCTTTACTACTTCAGCATATCCTAAGAAAATACATCTTCTGGATTTTAGATCCAACTTTTTAGTTTCTTGGGAATTGAACATCACATAGGTAGGACTTCCAAATATATGGAGGTTGGAATAATCCACTGGTTTAGCAGTCACATCTCCATTGGTGTCTTCAACTCAATTGCAGTTGATGGAGCTCGATTCACCACATAACAGGCGGTATTGACTGCTTTTGCCTATAATTTCTTAACTAAGCTGTAGTTCTCAACATCACTCTTATTCTTTCTAACAAAGTTCTATTCATCTGCTCTGCTACTCCATTTTATTGAGGAGTGTATGCTATTGTGAAATGCCTTTTGATGGCTTCTTGCTTGTAGAATTTATCAAATTATTTACCAGTATATTCGCCTCCATTATCTGAGCTCAAACAATTGATCTTCTTACCATATTCGAGTTCCACCCATGCTTTGTAAAATTTAAAAGTTGGAAACACATCTGCCTTCCTCTTGATAGGAAACACCCAACATCTCCTCAAATAATCATCAATGAATACTACAAAGAAATTTTCTCCTCTTAAGGATGTAACTGGTGCTGGCCATATATCAGAGTAAATCAATTTTAGAATTTCTTTGCTTCTAAACTTTGATGTGATGAACTTCAATCGATACTGCTTACTCACAAAGCAATGCTCATAGAAGGGTAGTGATACCTTTGTGAGACCTGGAAGTAGATTCTTCTCTATAAGTATCTTCATTCCTTATTCTTACATATGTTTAAGTTTTTTATGCTACGTTATTGCAGATTTGTCATTTGGACTAGTAACTGCAATAGATGCCTTTCCTTCTTGCAAAGTTACTCCTTTCAACATTTACAAATTTGCAATAATCTTCATAAATACTAACACTCCTTTAATCACTTTCATGATCTTGTTTTGAATCTCAAATCTGAAATCGAATCATCTAGTTGTCTTAAAGACAACAAATTCTTCTTCAGGCCCTCCGCATGTCGCACTTTTTCAATAATCTGACTTGTCTCATCATATATCTTTAACTTAATGGTGCTAATACCAATGATCTTCAGAGCTTGATCATTACAGCTGCATACAGATCCACCAGAGATAGATTCATACTGATGGTACCATTCTTTTCGATAGGTCATATGAAAAGTAGTTGTTAAATCGAGAAGCTATACATTAACAAATCTTCTCTTATCTCTAATAGCCGTTGCCACTTCACAGACCATTACACCTACATCCTCTGAAGTATTTGCCGGATTTCCTTGAGGAATATACTTTTTCTTATTCAGATTCCAACAATCCTTCTTCAGGTGCCCTTTTTTGCCACAATTGTAGCACTTGAAATCCTTCTTACTCCTAGATTTTAGTCTACCATGACTATGACTCCCACTTGGGCTACATTCCATTGATCTTCCTCTCGTCACCACCAAGGCCTTCGCTTGTTGTGAATTTTCCAGCCTATCTTCTTTACTTTTGTGCCTACTCTCTTCTTCCAGAATAACAGCTGCAATATTGTCGAAGACTAGAGTGTATGAGATGTTTGTTAAATTGATGACGAGTTGATCATACAAATTTGGTAGACTTTGGAGTAGAAGTTCCGCACGTTCACTTATTTCTATTGTATGCCCCAATAATGTGAGTTAGGAAAATAGAGTATTTAAAGTATTTAAGTACTCCATCACTGAAGTGGATTCCGCCATGCGTAAAGTGTATACTTTTCCTCTTTAGAAAAATTTTGTTGTGAAGTGATTTGGCCTCATACAATTTTGTGAGATGATCTCAAATCTCTTTTGCCGTCTTCTTCTCCTCTATGCTAGACAACACCTTATCTGCTAGTGCCAGATGAAGATTTGCAATAACATTCTCGTCCATCTCATTCCAATTATTATCATCTGTGAAAGTTGTCAGCCTTTCGCTGATGGCTACTAAACATTTATCTTTTCTCAAGATAGCCTTCATCTTCAACTTCCACGATGAGAAATTACTTCATTGAACTTTTCAATCTCAAATTTTGCTGCTATTGCTTCTATCACGAATAGAATTTTATCTCCCACTATTTCACATAAATAGTGCACGTATGTATGAATAGTACCTGTACCTACGAATAGTTTTGTATATGTGAATAGTATTATATACTTAAATTACAATAATTGCACAGTTTAATGCAAAAACAAATGCATGAACAGTTGTCACCTTTTGTAGTTACTGTTCACCAACTTTCACTATGCTCACCCAAACTCTAAATGAATTACGTCAAAAAATTCGTTGTAATTTTCTCACTTTGCTCTAATACCACTTATTAAAAGCAATTAAGGATAGAGCTGGGTCATAGCTCAAATGAAACTGAAAATATTGAAGATAAAACAAACACACAGATTTTACGTAGAAAACTCTTAAATTAGGGTAAAAACCACAGGCAAGGATAAAAGAATTTTACTATAGGAAAAATAGAGAATTACAAACTAGACTCGCAAAATATACAAAATGTTGTGTCTTACTTTTTTTCTTCTCTCTTCTCTCCCTCACTCTCGTTTCTTTTCTCTGCTAATGGAATGATTTGATAGGCAGGAGATGTGTGGAATGGTTAGCCATTTGGCCAATTATCCTTAAATTTTATTTATATATTTCAACTTTGGTAGGCACCGAAAACGATGCAGATCATTTTTGACACTAAAAGCTAGCATGCATATATAGCATAGGCATCATCCCATCACTCAGGGGAGATAAAGTTCTTCCTTTTTATTGACTTTGGTACTGATTGTCTTCTTTAAATGTCCCTAATATGAATACAATTGCCACTTCTATTAAGAAAGAGAGGAATTATATTGAAGATCCCAAATTACCCCTATTTTTGTTAGTAACATTGCTTAGTAAAAGAACTATCCAACCTTTCTCAATATATGGTCAGTGTAGTGTAGTATTTAATTTATATCACCATTTCCTTGCTCCTTAGATCATAGTTTCTAGGTTCACTAAGTCCCATCTTTCCATCATTAAGGAGCTTGCACCAACAAAACCTTTTTTAGCTAAATGTATTTCCCTAATCTAGTAGATAGTTTTCACTGAAAGATCATATTTGCTTAAGGCCATCCCTCTATGCATTTTTATTATTCCTTTCTCTCCATATGGAATAAAAGCTACAAGAAAGGGTTATATGAGGAAACAAGAACTATGTCTCATTCTTTTAATTTCATTACTATTCCATTAGATTTGAGGCCATTTTGTCTCAATGCAACAAAGCTTAATGAGATCCCGAATTCTAGACCAAATTACATGAGAGTAGACAAAATAAACAAAAGTGTGGAATAATTTCTAGTACTAGTTAGCATATAAATTACAGAGGGATTGAAGTACCTTGAAAAATATCTTTTGTCTTCAATCTACCCTTTGTGACTAGCCAAAGAGAAAAGGAAGCCTTAGGGAAAAGAGTTTTAACCTAAATTAGGTCATTCTAAAAGACTTTAGGTGTATGCAATCTAAATAGTTCTAAGCAAGATTTATTGGTGAATTTATTTGAAGTGTCTATTAGCCATATGACACAATCTTGTTCCATTTGATTAAGATTATATGATGGTAAATTAGCTGATAGGACTAAAGCTCCTTTGAATTTACAGCTATAGGAATCTCCATTTATATTGGCACTTAACTTAGCATGCATAGGGATTCTTTGCTGAAGGGAATTCAGTTCTTCCCCAAGGTATAGTGGCCCTATTTCGAACCAATTATCCCACCATAACTAGGTCTTATCACCTTTACCAACCACATTTTTAAAAGATGAAGTCAACTTGTCTCTTATCACTAGTATTTTAATTCAACAGCAAGAATGTTTTTTGTTAACCTTCAAGCTCCAAAAACATGTAGTCGATAGGTAGTGTTCATGTATCCATTTTGACCAGATAACCCCATTATCATTGAACAGACACTATATTTTCTTGACTAGTAATATTGAATTCATATATGAATAACAAATATTCTCAAACTAACTTCTCGCTTTAGAGTGCATAGGTTTTGCCATCTAACTATGGCATTTTTGGGGTTATCAATAGCTTTTGACTAGAGTTATTTTTAATCAGCTTCTCTGTTTCTTTAGTTGTTATTAAACATAAGCTTAAATTAGTTGACATGCCTTTAGGGTATGATATAAAAGTATATGAGGTTCGAGAAAATGTAGTAGAAAAATCAAAGAAATAGAAGACTCATTCATTAGTTGGATAAAGTTAAGATATTAGAACTAAAACTACATATCCTACTTTTTCAAATATATAGAAAGATTCCCTTGTTAATCTTATATTTTAATCCCACATGTTTAAAGAATTAAAAACACAATCTAGTGGCATGCCATGTTACTTACTTAATTGTGATCTTTAACAAGAATTAATGCTAGTCTATCTTTTATATAAGATGAAAATTTAAGTATTAAAGTGTTATAATATAGTTTAACTTAATTTCAAAATTTTACCTAAAGTTGTAAATGAAAAATACTTTTTAATAAATCTTTTTTGAGTACTTGGATGCCATGTGTAAGTAGGCATCTCTCCTATAAAGGTCCATTCATTGTTATAAATATCATATGATAAGAGAGAAAATTATAAAAATTGATTCAATGAGATCTTGTGCCTAACATTTTTTTAAATTCAATTCATATTTATGATATTTAAAAAAATGAAATAAAAATTAGTTTAATATCATGAAATATAATATCTTGTGGTAATAGACCTTTACATATTACTTATAGAAATATAAGAGAAGTATTATTACAAAAATTAAGTGTTTTATTGATTTATCTTATTTGTCAACCTTCGTCATTTTGAATGAGGAAAAGTCCACGTGTTAGAGTTATATAAGTGGAAATAACTTTGTATTGATATTCTTAATAAATAAAACTACAATTTTCAAAAGATAAGGGCATTAAAAAAAAAACATGAACCATCTAGTAGTAGATATCCTAGTGTTTGGACAACTAACTCAATCAATGCCATTGTAGTCTTAAAGTTGGAGTGAGGGACTAGTTGAAAAAATTATGCCATGAATAAAGGTACCAAAGATGTATCAAACAATTTGTTGAACTATGATTAAATATGATCAACATAAGAAATATATATGTGAGTAATAGTTAGATAGATAAAAATAATCATTAGGTTTTGTTATAAGATAGTGTTCTAAAAAAACTCTCTTTTGTTACATCAATACTTTATGTTAATTTAAATAATAGTAAGACTATGAGTAGTGTTACTAAGTCCATCTGGTTGAACAAGATCCTAAATGTACTTACTTTGATTTGAGAAAATACCTTAAGGTCGATGATGCATCCATAAAGCCAAAAAATAGGTAAGTTTGTCGAGAGAAGTATATTGTGATAATCCCTAAATTTTAAAAATGGCATACATATTAAAACTTGTAATAACAATGTCATTCGCATAATGAGAAGGAATATAATGACTAATATGTGAATTTATATAAAACGAAACATAAAACAATATTAAAAGAAATCATTAAGTTTACCTATAATTTTATATAATAAGGTTTAGTGAGTTGAGTATTGATCCCATAAGTACTGTAACCACTAGTATTAATTGTCTTTAATTAATTTTGAAAAAGAAAATTATCAAAATTAAAATAATGGATAAGATAAAATTAATTAAGCAATGAAAACAAATAAACAACTAGTAAATAGATAAGATCTCGACGAAAAATCCTCCTATAACTTTTTAATGTTTGAAATTTTATTAATTCAATAATTAACTCCGACCTCGTAGATCGATAAGAATTCGAAAGTTACAATTATACTCTTTCTTAATAAATACAACTCATATCCTTAAGTATTTTCCAAAAGTTTTCTCAAACCAAAACCACCTAAGAATTCCTACGATAGATTTCACTCTAACTCATAAGGATCATGTGTTCATATATCTAAGATTCCATTAAAACCTCATTATTCATGTTATGATCTACTCATATATATATAAGATCTTTTTCTTTCCCTACTTTAATCTTATATATGCATATGAAATTAAACCTTTTGTGTTTGCTTGTTCGATTCATCATAATGAATAAATATGAACTATTATTAGGAAAACTAGAATAATTTACTAAATCAAAGAAATTAATTTAAAATAATAATTTTAGGGTTCAACCTATCTAAATCTATATCCTAATTTAGTTCATGAAAAAGTATTAAAAAAACTAACAATAACAATAAAAAAGAGATAACAATAAGCTCATAGTTCTTGAATCATAATCCTTCTCGATTAATCTTGATGGAGTCTTGCTTTCCTCCAAGATTGTTTGTCCTTGATTTGTTCTTTAAGAATCTTTTGCCCTAGGACTAATTTGTTATCTTCCTAAGCATCTCTCTACTTTTTCCTTCTTTTTTTCCTCCTATTTTATGAAACCTAAGATTTTATATCAAACATGGGCCAAACATAACCCTGTGTTGTTCTTGCATCACTTATACTCCTCTTGGCTTCTTTTTTTTCATAAAAATTATCACTATTATAGGCCTAACACAACCCTGTGTTACCCAACATGATCCTGTGTTGATCTCATATTGCTCTAGCAAAAAATGGGAAGAAACATAATGAAACAATGTTGAATATGGCTTGAACATAGGGTCTACACACCCTATTGGTCCTCAGGTTCTAAAACAAACATCCAACATAACCTTATGAAGGTCCTTTATTCTAGAGCACACCCCCAACACAACTCGATGTAGGTCCTCTATTCTAGAACACAACCTCATATAAGTCCTTTGTTGGTGCCATGTTATGATTCTTTCCTCTAAAATCATCTCAAAATCATTCCAAATTGACTCAAACTTGCACGAATTTATTCATTCTTCATTGCCTTGCTAGTTTAAGTCCTAAAGTATATATACATATACATATATATATATACATATACATATATATATATACACATATACATATATATATATACATATACATATATATATATATATATATAAGTTTAAGTCCTAAAGTATATATACATATACATATATATATATATATATTAAATCAATTAATCAAAAATCCATTATTCTTAAAATTCCTATTTATC
>JAOQMP010036583.1:0-11638 GCA_027563575.1 Erythroxylum pedicellare | reverse complement strand
ATAGAAATCAGAGAAGATGGACTGATGGTGGTAGGTAACAGATTGTGTGTTCCAGATAGGTTGGAGTTGAAAGAAGAAATTCTAGATGAAGCACACAATGCGCCTTAAGCTATGCACCCAGGAAGTATAAGAATGTATAGAGATTTGAAGGAGCATTTCTGGTGGAAAGGAATTAAGAAAGAAGTTGCTGAATATGCTAAAAGATGCTTCCTGTGCCAGCAAATCAAAGCTGAACATCAAGCGCCTTCAGGAAAACTTAAACCTCTACCGATTCCGGAATGGAAGTGGGAGAAGATTACGATGGATTTCTTAATGGGATTACCAAGGACTAACAGGAAGCATGATGCGATATGGGTGATTGTGGATAGGCTAACCAAGTCTGAACATTTCTTTCCAATTAAGTAGACAAATTCTTTGAATGCTTTGACCAAGAAATACATACATGAGATAATCAGGCTTCATGGGATTCCAAGCTCTATAGTTTCAGATAAAGACCCCAGGTTCACCTCCAGATTTTGGGAAAGCTTATAAGAGGCTTTGGGAACTAAGTTACATTTTAGTATAGCTTTCCATCCACAGACCGATGGTCAATCGGAAAGAACAGTATGAACATTGGAGGCAATGTTAAGAGCTTGTGTTATAGACTTCAAAGGTGCATAGGATGATCATTTACCTTTAATTGAGTTTGCTTACAATAATTCCTATCACTTAGGAATTCAGATGGCACCTTATGAAGGTTTGTATGGTAGGAGGTACAAAACTCCTATTTGTTGGGATGAGGAAGGTAAAAGCAGACTTGTAGGACCTGAATTGTTGCAAGTCACTGTTGATAAGATTAAATTGGTGAAATAGAGACTTAAAGTAGCTCAAGACAGAATTAAGAGCTATACGGATGCACATAGAAAAGTGATGGAATTTAAAGTTGGAGACAAAGTGTTTCTTAGAACTTCTCCATGGAAAGGGGTTTTGAGTTTTGGTAAGAAGGGCAAGCTTAGTCCAAGATGCATAGGCCCATATGAGATCATTGAGAAGATTGGGTCTTTAGCCTACAAGTTAGTTTTGCCACCGGAATTATCTAAGATACACAATGTCTTTCATGTATTGATGCTAAGGAAGTACTGATTGGATCCTTCACATATAGTTCAACCTTCTAAGGTTCAGTTGATAGAGGATTTAACATATGAAGAAAACCAATAGATATCTTAGATTCGAAGGAAAAAGTGTTAAGAAATAAGATTGTGAAGCTGATTAAAGTCTTATGGAAGAACCATTCAACGGAGGAGGAAGCATAGGAGCCTTCAGAAGTAATGAGCGAGAAGTATCCACCCCTTTTGGTAAACTCAGGTAAGAATTTTGAGGACGAAATTCTTTGAGGGGTGAAGAATTGTTAGACCCCGAAATTTTTTTCCAATTTTTATGATTCATTATTTAGGTTTTGGTTTATTATTCCATTTTTGATTAATTTTGAATGTATTCATTAATTTAGTGGCATAAGTAGAGATTAGAAATTAATGGAAGGATTTGAATTAGGTTAGAATTAATAGAGGAAGATTAGAAGTAAGTTAGCTTAAAGGAGTTAGTAGATAGATTAAATGAAATAAGGGGCAAAATGGGAAGGACAAGGTAAATAAAGGGTAAAATGGAGAAAAGTCCATTAAAATGATTTTGTATTAGAAGAAGAGAGAAGTGTCATGAGAACCAAAGAGAAAGAAGAGACAAACGAAAATAGGAGAGAAGAAGAGAAGTTTTGATGAAAAAAAAGAGAAGCGAAATCGTGTTTGTTAAGGTAGGTTAACCATCTTTTTTTTTCTTTATTAAAGGAATGGGTTGTATTAAAAATGAAGGAGTTAGAGAGCAAAGAGGTTTTGTCGGAATAAGATGGATTAAGGAAGTCCAATTGATTTTAGGGTTTCTAAACTGAATGTTAAGTTTTCTAACCTAGATAGACTGTGGGTAAGTTAGATTTAAGTTTCATTTATGTTTATTATGATTCTATGATTTTTCTAAAGTTATAAATTTTCTTGGAAGGTTAGTTTTGAATGGAACCTTGGTTGTGTTAGGAAACCAAGGGAATCCTACCCAAGAGTAAGGGGAAAGGCAAGCTTAACTTAGATTTCTGCAAGCCTATTAGGTAGGTAATGTATTTATAGTTATTGTGTAATTGGGCAAATTCTTGCCTATGTGTATGTATGTGGTTTTGCATGAAATTGAAATATTTGTGAATACTTGAAATGCATGATGCATTGTGGTTATGTTATACCTTGAAAAAGGTTATAACATTGGAATTGAATGAAAAGAAGAAAAAGCATGAAAATATAAGAATATGATGAAATGAAAGAAGCATGAGAATACAAATTATGATTGACTAAATTGAGCATAAATTTGATTGTGTTTCGGCGAGAGAGGAACCGTTACGTAGTCATGTGCACATCGACGTAAAGCCTTCTCCCGATTGCACACAAAATACGAAAAGTGGATTTGTTTTGTTCACAGAGTAAACTTTAGTTTCTCTATTTTGTTCACTGAACCCTCGAGCTAATTGTTGTGCATTACATATTTAGATGTTCAAGTATGGTGCATAATAAAGTGTTATGTTTAAATGGTTGAAGTTTATAATGTGTATTAAGTTTGAGTTTTATTGATCAATGTTTAAATTGCTTGAATAAAGTACGAATGCTAGTATTACTAAACAAACATATACATATGCTTGAATATGTGGCCAATTGCTAACGGCTATATATATATATTAGCCACTGAGCCATGTAGCTCACCCCATTATTGCCTCCTCAGGTGCAGATCGAGGAGATAAGTGATCCTTGCAAGGCATTTGGGCAAATTCCAAGATAGTAGCTTTTTGTTACTAAGTTAGTTTGTTCACTTTTGGGATACCTTCATAAGCATGTAAACATTAAGCATCCTGTATGTTGTATTTTGGGGTTGTTCAAAGTGTTTTGATGTAATTAAGTAATGTATGAGTTTATGTTGCTTGGGCTAATGATTTAAAGAAAAATTGGAAAGTCCCCAAGTGAATGTGCATGGTTCTTTGGTATATGCTCAATTCTTAATCTAAGTCTTTCATAAGTGTAGAAGTTATGTGCTGACCTCTAGAGGAAACTAGACTAATTGAGCCTAAATTAGTTAAATTTGTCCTCTGAAAAGTTGTTGTTTAATTATCTAGCTTTCCATCAACATATAGTATAGAAGCTTTGGACTTCAGAGTTGAAAGTTATGGTATTTATAAAAAGGAAGATGTATCATCTGTAATGACATCATATTGTCTGTGACGACGTCATTCATCTTAAAAGATGCATTGTCTATAAAAATGCATCATTTGTAATGACATCTTATTGTCTGTGATGACATCATTCGCCATAAGAGATGCATCGTTTGTAAAGATACACCATTTGTAAAGAAGTATCATCTGTGATGACGTCGTATCACCTGTAATGACATCGTTCATTTTAGGAGATGCATCGTCTGTAAAGATGTATCGTCTGTGATGATGTCATATCATCTATAGAGTTGTATCGTCTGTAAAGGCGCATCGTCTTAAGACTTTGTTTCTTTTTAAGTAGACCCCACATCGTCTTAAGGTTTTTCTTCATCTTAAGTTAACCCTGCATCGTCTTAAGTTGACCCCGCATCGTCTTAAGACCATGCCTCGTCTTAAGTTTATCCCGCATCATCTTAAGACCCTACTTCGTCTTAAGTTGACCCCGCATCATCTTTAGACCATGCTTCATTTTAATTTGACCCCGAATTGTTTTAAGACCCTGCTTCGTCTTAAGTTTACCCTACTTCATCTTAAGATTTTCGCTTCGTCTATTCTTTCGTTTTGTCTGCCCTCTTTTGTTTCGTCTGCGTTCTATTTTTATGACCAAGACTTCTTCCTCTATTTGCTATTCATCTAATACCATCGTCTGGTCCATTTTGACTCTTCAGATGATAGATTCTGTGTTCGAGGTCTTCATGAAAATGGTAAATCTTAAAGTCCTCTTTTAAGCTACCCTAAAGAACACCTAAATTCGATACTTATGATGAGGTTTATTCAAGTGTCCCCAAAAATAGGTTTAGTATAGTCGAGGATAAGTACTGTTTTCCGTCAAATGTCTCTGAATATTTGGGTTTCGAAAATAGGATCCAACAATATTGGTATCAGAACGACTAAGTTTTTCCTAGGTTTAGAACGCATAGTAGGATAAATTGTTACTTGTTGCAATATCAATTGATTGAATTGAATTAAGTGGCATGTATGTTATATATGCATATAGGAATTAAGAAAAAAATGAAATGTTGATAATCGGTAGTGTTTTATTAAAGCAGTAAGATGCCACCTCGTAGAAGGAGACAAGGAGTATTGAAAAGATCTATTGTGCCTAACTCTCTACCAAGGGAGGAGAGTACCGATGAGTCTGTAACCCCAAGGAACAATGAGGCTTCTGTAGGGCTCAGTAGTGAGCTCGTTCAGTCACAGACGCAGGATTCTCCTCTTCTGCAGGAGCAAGTTCCTACTCCATTAGATCCGAGGATGTTCCAAGCCTTCACTCAGGCATTTGCCTAGGCTATGGGACAGATGCTGCAATCCTCTACTCTAGCCCCTGTCAAGAAAGGGAGGCAGTTTGAGAGGCTTAGGAAGTATAAGGAAGTGGATTTTTACGGGACAATGAATCCAGAAGAAGCTGAGACTTGGATGAGAAAGATCGAGATGATACTAGATCAGATGGACTACGAGGATGAGGAGAAGGTTGTGTATGCTGCTAGTTTACTTTAGGGGGATGCTCTACATTGGTGGGAGAGTGTGCTAGGGAGTCAGATGAGACCACCAGTGCTCGTATGGAAAGATTTCTTGATAGTGTTTAAGAAGAAGTATCTGTCTGAGGTGCACATTCAGTAGAAGCAGAGCGAATTTCTGAGTCTCACCTAGAGGGAAATGACGATGAGCGAGTACAAGCCCCGATTTACGCAGTTGGCTCGATATGCAACTGAGTTGATGATGAGTGAGGCGGTTAAGTGTCGTAGGTTTGAATCGACGTTGCATCTAGCAATCAGAGAGAAAGTGGTGGTGTGAAATTTTTGTGATTTTCAATAGTTAGTTAAAGCAGCTATGAGGGTTAAGAACATCAAGAACATAAAGAGCACAGTGAGCAAAAAGAGAAAGGGGAGAGACTAGTTCAAGAGGGAAGGTGCTACTTTTATTCCCGAGAGAAGTGCTAGGACTTTCCCTGTGCAATACTAAGAGAGGAGCAATGGTGCAAGCAGCCCTAAATCGATGAGAACTTCTACTGTTTCTCACCAAGCCTCAACGACTGGGGGCAGCAGGATGGGAGATGGAGATAAGCCTCCAATCCCTAAATGTGAACACTACGGAAGGTTTCATAGAGGGGAATGTTACCGATTGTTGGAAGCATGTTTCAATTGTAGATAGAAAGGAAATATGGCAAGAGAGTGCCCTTGAAATTCAAGACATGAGAGAATTTAGATGCAAGCTTCAAAGAGAGCCGAGACAGTGAGGCACAAGATTGCAACAAAAATGGGCAATTCTAAAGCAGCTAAGAGAGTGAATCCTCCAGGAAGATCAAGGGGGCAACCACCAGCTAGAGTATTTGCAATGACATGGGATGATACAGAGATCGCTCTAGAAGTTGTGATGGGTATGATTAAATTATTTGATGATGATGCGATTGTTTTAATTGATCTAGGTTCTAGCCATTCTTTTGTTTCATCGGGTAGCACTATATATGGTAGAGATTTGATCCCATTAGATACCCCTTTGATGGTGAGTATTCAAATAGGCTACTATATTGTGATTAGTCAAATTTATAGAGATTGTGAGATACATATTAGTAGGGGACTTATAGTGGTGGATTTGATGCCATTGAGGATGGGAGGATTGAATTTGATTTTAGGTATGGACGTCTTAGCAAAATATAAGGCCAACATAGATTGCAAATAGAAAACAGTGGAGTTTGAGTTGGATAATCGAAGAAAGGTGATGTTTATGGTAGACGAAAAATTTAGCTCTTCGAGAATTGTTTCGGCTTTGGTGGCAGAAAAAATAATAAGGAAAAGGTGTGAAGCATTTTTGGCCTATGTGGTAGACACAAAGGCAAATGGAAGGAAGTTAGAAGAAATTCCATTAGTCATGGAATTTTCGGATGTCTTTCCCGAGGAATTACGAGGACTACCACCACCTAGGGAAATTGAATTTCCTATTGAACTTCTTCCAAGTATTGCACTGATCTCAATTCTACCTTATAGAATGGCTTCGACAGAATTGAAGGAGCTTAAGGAGTAATTGGAAGAGTTGTTGAAGAAAGGTTACATTAGGCCTAGCTCTTCACCTTGGGGAGATTTGGTCCTTTTTGTAAAGAAGAAGGATGGATCGTTACGAATGTGTGTGGATTATAGAAAGCTAAATCGGGTCACTATCAAGAACAGATATCCGCTCCCATGCATAGATGATTTGTTTGATCAATTACAAGGGGCAAGGGTCTTTTCTAAAACAGATTTGAGATTAGGCTACCATCAGTTGAGGATAAAGGAGTCTGATGTGTCAAAGACTAATTTTAGAACACGGTATGGCCACTTTGAGTTCTTGGTTATGCCTTTTAGGTTGACAAATGCACCTGCAGCTTTCATGGATTTGATGAATAGTCTTTAGGCCTTTCTTAGACCAATTTTTCATTGTCTTTATTGATGATATTTTGGTCTATTCTAAAGTGATAGGGAGTATGAGGAACATTTGAGGATTTCTTTAAAGACATTGAGGAAGAATGTGTTGTATGCCAAATTCAATAAATGTGAATTTTGGCTGAAAGAAGTGACATTTATTAGACATGTAATTTCAGAGCAAGGAGTGCATGTGGATCCGAGGAAGATAGAAGTGGTTGTGAAATGAGTAGCCCCTAAGAATGTAGCTGAAGTAAGAAGTTTCTTGGGTTTAGCTAGGTATTACAGAAGGTTTGTGGAAGGCTTTTCTATGATAGCAACTCCACTTTCCAAATTGATGAGGAAGAATAAAAAATTTGTGTGGGAAGGCGAATGTCATGAGGAGCTTAAGTACAGATTGATGAGTGCACCGATTTTTATTTTGCCTTCGGATAATGATGGACACATAGTGTGTAGTGATGCATTGAGGAATGGATTAGGTTGTGTCATGATGCAAAGAGATCAGGTGATTACTTATGCTTGTAGGCAATTAAAGCCTTATAAGATGAACTATCCTATGTATGATTTGGAGTTGGCTGCCATAATTTTTGCATTGAAGATTTGGAGACATTACTTATATGGAGTCATTACCAAGGTGTTTATAGACCATAAGAGTCTTATATATTTGATGAGCCAAAAGGAGTTGAACTTGGGACAAAGAAGATGGTTAGAACTGTTAAAGGATTATGACTTGATGATAGATTATGACCCAGAGAAAGCTAATGTAGTAGCGGATGCACTGAGTAGGAAGTCCACTATGGCACATATGGAGACAGTGTACCTTCCTTTGCTGAAGGAATTAGCCAGACTTAATGTGACATTGAGGTAAGTCAAGCGTGATTGTGTGTTAGCTAATTTTAGAGCGAGGCCAGTATTGAATGAGATGATTAAGGAGTTGTAGGAGCAAGATGAATATTTAAGTAGTCTTAAAGAAGAAATTAGAAGTGGTAAACCTTCTAGAATAGAGATCAGAGAAGATGGATTGATGGTGGTAGGTAACCGACTGTGTATTCCAGATATCCGGGAATTGAAAGGAGAGATTCTAGATGAGGCACACAATGCGCCTTATGCTATATACCCAGGAAGTACACGAATTTATAGAGATTTGAAAGAGAATTTCTGGTGGAAAGGATTGAGGAAAGAAGTTGCAAAATATGCTAAAAGATGCTTAGTGTATCAACAAGTTAAAGTTGAACACCAAGCACCTTCAGGCAAACTTGAACCTCTACCGATTCCAGAATGGAAATAGGAGAAGATTACGATGGATTTCTTGATGGGATTGCCAAGGACTAGAAGGAAGTATGATGCAATATGGGTGATTATGGATAGGTTAACCAAGTCCACACATTTCTTTCCAATTAAGCGGACAGATTCTTTGAATGCTTTGACCAAGAAATATATAGATGAGATAATCAGGCTTCATAGGATTCCAAGCTCTATAGTTTCAAATAAGGACCCCAGGTTCACCTCTAGATTTTGGGAAAGCTTACAGGAGGCTTTGGGACCTAAGTTACATTTTAGTACAACTTTCCATCCACAGACCGATGGTCAATCAGAAAGAACAGTATGGACATTGGAGGCAATGTTAAGAGCTTGTGTTATGGACTTCAAAGGTGCGTGGGATGATCATTTACCTTTAATTGAGTTTGCTTACAATAATTCCTATCACTCAAGAATTCAGATGGCACCTCATGAAGCTTTATATGGTAGGAGGTGCAAAACTCCTATTTGTTGGAATGAGGAAGGTGAAAGGAGACTTGTAGGACCTGAATTGGTGCAAGTCACAGTTGATAAGATTAAATTAGTGAGACAGAGACTTAAAGCAGCTCAAGATAAAATGAAGAGCTATACGGATGCACGTGGAAAATAGATGGAATTTGAAGTTAGAGACAAAGTGTTTCTTAAAACTTCTCCATGGAAAGGGGTTTTGAGATTTAGTAGGAAGGGCAAGCTTTGTCCAAGATACATAGGCCCATATGAGATCATGGAGAAGATTGGGTCTTTAGCCTACAAGTTAGCTTTGCCACAAGAATTATCTAAGATACACAATGTCTTTCTTGTATCGATGCTGAGGAAGTGCCGATCAGATCCTTCATATATAGTTCAACATTCTAAGGTTTAGTTAAGGGAGGATTTGACATATGAAGAACAATCAATAGAGATCTTAGATTCGAAGGAAAAAGTATTGAGAAATAAGATTGTGAAGCTAGTTAAAGTCTTATGGAAGAACCGTTCGACGGAGGAGGCAACATTGGAGCTTTTGGAAGCAATAAGGGAGAAGTATCCACACCTTTTGGTGGACTTAGGTAAGAATTTCAAGGACGAAATTCTTTGAGGGGGGAGAATTGTTGGACCCCAGAAAAATTTTCCAATTTTTTCGTGATTTGTTATTTAGCTTTGTGTTAAGGTTTTGGTTGATTATTCTTTTTTTAATAAATTTTGATTTTATTTATTAATTTAATGGCATAAATAGAGATTGGAAATTGATGGAAGGACTTGAATTAAGTTAGAATTAATATGGGAAGGTTAGAAGTAAGTTAGCTTAAAGGAGTTAGTAGTTGGATTAGTTGAAAGAAGGGGCAAAATGGGAAGGACAAAGTAAATGAAGGGTAAAATGGGAAAAAGACCAATTAAAATGGCTTCGTATTAGAAGAAGAGAGAAGTATCGTGAGAACCAAAGAGAAGGAAGAGAAAAAACGAAAATAGGAGATAAGAAGAGAAGTTTCGGTGAAAAAGAAGAGAAGAGAAATCGAGTTTGATACGGTAGGTTAACCATCTTTTCTTGCTTTATTAAAGGAATGGTTGGTATTAAGGATGAAGGTGTTAAAGAGCAAAGAGGTTTTGTGGGAAGAAGATGGATTAGGAGAACCCAATTGATTTTAAGGCTTTTAAATTAGATCTTAAGTTTTCTAACCTAGATGGACTGTGTGTAGGTTAGATTTGAGTTTCATTTTTCTTTATTATGATTCTATAATTTTTTTGAAGTTTATAAATTTTATTGGAATGTTGGTTTTAAATGCAACCTTAGTTGTCTTAGGAAACCAAGGGAATCTTACCCAGGAGCAAGGGGAAAGGCAAGCTTGACTTGGATTTCTACAAGCCTATTAGGTGGGTAATGTATTTATAGTTATTATGTAATTGGGCAAATTCTTGCCTATGTGTGTATATGTGGTTTTGCATGAAATTGAAATATTTGTGAATACTTAAAATGCGTAATGCATTGTGGTTATATTATACCTTGAAAAAGGTTATGACATTGGAATTGAATGAAAAGAAGAAAAAGCATGAAAATATAAGAATATGATGAAATGAAAGAAGCATGAGAATGCAAATTGTGATTGACTAAATTGAGCTTAAATTTGATTGTGTTTGGGCAAGAGAGGAATCGTTTCATAGTCACGTGCACGTCGATGTAAAGCCTTCTCCCGACGGCCCGCTTGTGGCACACGAAATCCAAAAAGTGGATTCGTTTTGTTCACGAAGTAAACTTCAGTTTCTCTATTTTGTTCACGGAACCCTCGAGCTAATTATTGTGCATTGCATCTTTAGATGTTCAAGTATGGTGCATAATAAAGTGTTATGTTTAAATGGTTGAAGTTTATGTTATGTATTAAGTTTGAGTTTTATTGATCAATGCTTAAATTGCTTGAATAAAGTACGAATGCTAGTATTGCTAAACATACATATACATATGCTTGAATATGTGGCCAATTGCCAATGGCTATATATACATTAGCCACTGAGCCGTGTAGCTCACCCCATTATTCCCTCCTCAGGTGCAAATCGAGAAGATAAGTGATCCTTACAAGGCATTTGGGCAAATTCCAAGATAGTAGCTTTTTGTCACTAAGTTAGTTTTTTTTACATTTGGGATAGCTTCATAAGCATGTAAACATTGAGCATCTTGGATATGTTGTATTTTGGGGTTAAGTCCTTGTTCAAAGTGTTTTGATGTAATTAAGTATTGTATGAGTTTCTATTGCTTCGGCTAATTAGTTAAAGAAAAACTGGAAAGTCCCCAGGTGAATGTGCATGTTTCTTTGGTAGATGTTCAATTCTTGATCTAAGCCTTTCAAAGGTGTAGAAAATGTGTACTGACTTCCAAGGGAAACTTGACTAATTGAGGCTAAATTAGTTAAATTTGTCCTCTGAAAAGTTGTAATTTAATTATCCAACTTTCCATCGACATATAGTATAAAATCTTAAAACTTCAGAGTTGAAAGTTATGGTCTTTATAAAGGGGAAGATGTATCATCTATAAATTATTATCATCTGTAATAATGTCATATCGTCTGTGATGATGTCATTTGTCTTAAGGGATGCATCGTTTGTAAAGATGCATCACCTGTAAAGACTTATCGTTTATCATGATGTCATTCGTCTTAAGAGATGTATCGTCTGTAATGACGTCATATTGTCTGTGATGATGTCATATCGTCTATAGAGTTTTATCATCTGTAAAAGAGCATCGTCTTAAGACTTTGCTTTGTCTTAAGTTGACCCTGCATAGTCTTAAGACTTTGTTTCGTCTTAATTTGACCCCGCATCGACTTAAGACCATGCTACATCTTAAGTTGACCCCACATCAACTTAAGACCCTGCTTCGTCTTAAGTTGACTTCGCATCATCTTAAGACCATGCTTCATCTTAAGTTGACCCCACATTGTCTTAATACCCTACTTCATCTTAAGTTGACCCTGCTTCATCTTAAGACTTTCGCTTCGTCTTTTCTTTGCTTCCTCTGTTCTTTGGTTTTGTCTGCCCTTTTCGCTTTGTCTGTCTTTTGTTTCGTCTTCTTTCTGCTTTTATGACCAAGACTTCTTCCTCTATTTACTATTCATCTAATATCATCATCTGGTCCATTTTGACTCTTCAGACGATAGATTCTGTCTTCAAGGTCTTCATGAAAGTGGTAGATCTTGAAGTCCTC
>JAOQMP010036535.1:0-11640 GCA_027563575.1 Erythroxylum pedicellare | reverse complement strand
GCATATTCCTTTTCATGAAACTAGATTTGCTTATTTAACAATATGATGTTTAATTGAAAAGTAGTTATTCCCAACCCTTGACTTAGATAGAGATTATAAATACTAAACTTGTTCATTTTGTAATAATCATGATGAAGAAGATTATTTAGATTAGGAGGCTAACTTGGAAGTAGTAGAACATAAAATGATGTTATTTTTTAGACTTAAATTAAAGGGCACTACAGGTTAAAAATAGAAGAGTTTAGGGATAATATGAAGAACAAGGAAAGAACACGAGTCATTTTGAACCACATAAAGACAAAGTTATATAAATAATTCTTAAGTAATAAAAATCAAGTCACACAACAGGATGGTAAGAAGCCTTATAGAAATTCAAAGTCAATGATGCTTATTAAATAAATTATCAAAACGTTTCTATAATTCACAAAATATCAATAATATGACTAACGTTGAAAGGAGTGATAAATGTCACGACCTGGAACTATATACCCAGGCTAAGAATACTCGTGGTACCCTTAACCTGACTATATAAGGCTAACTGAATATCCTTTAAAAACATTTGGATAGCAAAACGATTATATTTTGAAAAACCCAAAACTTAATTAAAATACCTGTAAATTAGTTTTAAATGCACTTCTATATTTACATTTAAAACTCAACCTCAACTTCTGGAATTTTAAGTTCACTCAAGAGCAATCTCAACAATAGTACAAAAGGTTTATACATAAGGTCATTTATAAACCACAAGACAGTTAAAAGTTAACTTACAAAATCATAAAGCATATCAACATAACCAACTTAATAAAAACAGTTTATGAGCCACTATACAATAAAAGTACAAACATAGAAATTATGGTAATGCTCCAAAAATGTCAAAAGACCGTACAGTACACTTAGATCTTTAATCTCACCAAATAAACCTGCATGGTTGGAAAGCGAAGGGGTTGAGAACACTACATACTCAGTGAGAAAAAAAAACATATATGGCAAATAGAACCCGATACATACCAAGATAGTCTAAATAACCTAAGGACGGATTTTTCACGCATCTAGCATATATATAACCACCTATAAAGTGAACATACATGACATAGAAATGTATAGGCCTAGCCAATGACTCTACATATACTAGTTAGGAACTACATAGGCATAGCCTATTAATCACTCATCTAGTGAACTTATGTTCCAATTCATTACACAAAAGTAGAATAACATCACATGTATAAATCAAATCTCGTCAGGAAAACAAATATCAAAATAGGCCTAAACAATTATGGGTGTCACCACTAGTCGGCCAAAATAGTGTGCATACCTATCGATTATCGATGTTGGCTCGACTTTCATCTGTGATGAGTCTGGACTATGGTCGATAAGAGCATCATGACCTTAGGTGAAGACCTCGTCGGTGACCAGATCTCTAGGTGTGCAATCACCCCTAAGTTCCATAGAAAGGTGTCGATACAGGGACTCAACTTTTATATACCAGTGTCAAGGGTATGGGGATCGCTTAATCTGTTGTGCCTAGCACACGAATGGCCAATTGTTACCTCACCAATTACAAAAGTCATATTCAAATATTAAGTACTGAAATCAAGTAAGACATCATGCCTTTATTTATCTGTCCAACTGATAAAATGGAAACTTGCCATGACTCTAAGATAAAAGAGAACACATACACGCCGCATACATGACTTGATTATGTATATATACATTTCAAATCATTATTTCACGAAATAAAAGCCATCTTTTGCACTCCAAGTGCAAAGTTGTTCAAAAATATAGTTTCAGAAAATAAAACATTGTCCTTTGCACTTCAGGTGCAGGTTTGTTAAAAACAATATCATTTCTCAAAATACGTAATGAAAACATCAGTTGCATGCCAAGTGCAAATAGTTATTCAAAATAATGTTGTTTATTAAATACACAAGTATACTAGTATCTATTTGAAATTCGATCATCCTATGCATTACCTAGGTTCAAAATTCATATACAAGTCACCATGCATGTCTTAGGATGTCCTAATTCCATTTGAGAGATATGGTTTCCCTAATTTACCTTAAAAAAAGGTGTCTACTTCCTTAACTTTAACAATACTCAGCACAAGCTCCTTGAACCACAACTCTCGAGCCTTTTCATATACAAATATACAATGTATTTACTACCCAAATATGTATCTCATATTTGTACACCACCACAACCAAATTGATCCCTAATCAATCATCATAAATATTATTCTAACATATGTTAATAAGTTAACAATTTACTTACTAATTCAGCTCAATATCTCCTTAACCGTCAAGCTAACTTAACTTTATGTGCACTGTTTACATCATTTTCTTCCTAATGTTCCTTTATAACTAAGTTGTCTTCTTTTAATCATAACTCTCTCTACAAAAATCCAAATGCCATGATTCTTGTGCCCCCCAAAAATAGACTTCCATTAGTCTTAAGATATCTAAAACTTATAGAAACAACATCTCCCTTTAAAATATAATCTCCATCCAAATTCTATCCTGTTTCTGGTAAGAAATAGACTGACAATCAATACTCAACCTTCAATAAATCATTATCAAGACATCTCCTAACCAAACCGTTTCATAGAAACATTAATAAGACATCAATAATTATTTTTCATGTTTTATACTTTCACTAATTCAGACTCTAAAGTCCTAAAAAATCAGGAAATAATATAAGGTTCCTAAATAAGGGTCTATCACAGGCAATATTAGGGAAACAGGCATAACTCGAGTTCTAGTCACTATTTTGTCAAGACACTTTCACAGAGGTCAAGTTAAGACCTATATATACAAATTTTATTCTTTCAGTTTCTTCAAATTCGTGCTCTAAGAATATGAAAGACAAATTGAAAGAGAAAGATGAGATTGAAACCAGAATTTCAACTTACATTGATAACTTTTTTCCTTCTCCTCTTTTCTTCCCCTTTTTGTCTCCTCTTCTCATTTTCATTTTTCTCCCTCTTCTAACCATATGATCGACCTTCACTCTCACTTCTATTGCCTTTTTCATCTATTTTCTCTAGAAAATTCAAAGAAAGTCAAACTAATTTATGTGTCACCATTCCCTTGGTCTATGTTTCACCATTTTATTGGTACATATGTTATCCTTCTATTGGTCCATGTGTCACTTACTTTAAGCTCCACATGTCACTCATTTTAGCCTCCATATGTCACTACTTGTAAGGCTACACATGCCACCAATTATAAGGCTATATATGTCACAATTTGTAAAGCTACACATGCCACCATTTTATTGCTCCACATGTCATAAGTCTAAAGTGCAATTTGTCACAAACTTAAAGGGCCACTTGTTGCAATTATTCTTAAGCCACTTGTCATCCATTTAACTGAGCCATTTGTCATTTATTCCTAATGCCATATGTCACCATTTCATATGCCTAATCAACCTAAATTTTCATGTATCAATTTGGCTTGCTTTTTAACATTTTTCTTAAACTAGATGTACATATCACCTCATCAATTACTCAATTGTAACAATAAATTCCCTATTGACTAGTTATATTCCATCAATTCATGTTATTGATAAATCAAAATGCAAAACATTGGGAATTCACATTCATATAACATTCATTTTCGTTCTGTATCCTGAATATGTCAATTGAGTGCATATAATATCTTACAATGTTTTCTAAATCATGATTCATATGTTTATAAAAATATTTTTCATGTGAATGAAATACATCTTGTAAATTCTTAAATGAAATAACTCATGTGACTTAATCTAACAGTTTAATTTCTTAACAATTTTAGGAGGTAGGATATTACAATAAATATAATAATATATTGTCTTCTAGAAAATAAAATAATGCTAGTTCTTAAACAACTAATGGAGCTAATAATTCACAAAATAAGAGAAAAGACATGTTTCTCTTACTTTCTCACAAAAAAGGATAAAATTGATAAAAATTTAAGAAAGAAATAAGACCAATTTATGATGATTATGAAAATAAGATAATTGAGTTAAAAAATTAGTCATACACAATGTAACACCTACATACCCCTTGGGAGGATATGCAGATGCTACATAAATAGAACTTAAACATTCCAAATCATACCAAACATTCCTTACATACATTTCAGTAACTCAAGCAAAACAAAAATTACATGTCATTAAATGTTATTTTATAAACAAGACATGTCATACATATTGCGCTTAACATAATACATGTCATAAATTCAAAAGTCAACCTGTTTTAAGGTTATTACATACCATTTACATCAAAATACAGTTTATCTCATTACATTGAAATACAACTCAAAAACAAACTGAACATTTTCGGAACAAAACACATTCTTCTTAGCCATTGTGGTTGTCTTTGTGTCTCAGTCTCAAACCTTCTTATCAAAACCTACATGGAGGCAAAACCACTGTGCTAAACATATAGCTTAGTGGGGAATAACTAAACAAAATGCATAATGGCGACTGTTTCTAACAGTCATCTAACATTCATATATATACAGATCATAATACAGAGTAATCTAAACATTCTCATAATAGAATATGATTCATCAATCAATACAGAACATTCTTGCATCAGAAAAAAAAAACTCATAAATATCATAACAGAATGTACAAGTATCATAATTGAATACCAAAATAGTATATAATCCTTTCAGATCAAGGTATGCCTTATGTTATAATAGAACTTGTTTTGTATCAAATCAGAGCTTATCTTGTATCAAAACAAAATTTGCTTATATCAAAACTGAATATGTATCAAAATACAAATAAGTTATATCGCTAATCCTTTTGACAAAATTGGGTAACGGGACCAGAATAGAAGATACCATGATTGGTATCTAAAACAGAAGAGACTAATGTCTCTAAATCAGGGGACATCATAGTGTCGATAATCAGGGGACATCGTAGTGTCAATAATCAAGGAACACCTTAATGTCAAGTTACATGAGCAGCTACAGACTCTTCTAAGTATGCCTATTTACCTACGACTAGGACTTAACATTTTTAAAATAAACCATTTTAGACTTCAAAAATTTCATGTAAATGTTGTAGTGCATAGCATATGACCTTACTCATTTGATCAAACTTAACATGCCTTATAAATACAAACATATGCATTAAAGCATCAATAAATGTATTGAGTCATCACACATTATGTATATTCACATAATTAAAAAGCACTTCCAATACAATCCTAATTATCAAACTTCTAGGATAATTGATAGTCTGGAATTATCATAATATCATAATCACATAATAGTGAAATAAGGTATAAGTATGAATTCATTTCCTTATGCCCAAATCAAACACATTCATTCTCACTTGAACAAACTCAATATACCTTATAAACATAAGCATTTACATCAATATATCAATATAACATTAAGTCATTACATATTACATATAACCACCCAAGTTTCCAAATTCACAAACATTCATAACTAATACATTACTCTTGTTCTTTAAATCACATTAGCATTCATAAATAAACTTCATTACTTTAACAACTTATAAGCTCCAAAATTAGATACTTTATTATCTAATAACACCTACCTTAAGTTATTACTTCCATTAAAAGTTCAAATCTTATTCAACCTTTAACTAATTTATTCCACAACAAACTAGGTTCATTTTCAAGCACAATTAAGTCCATTTAAACCATTATTAAGTACCTTAACCTTGTATAGTCCAATAATTGTCTAAAACCAACATTTTCCACCTCTTAAGTACTTCCCTCGATTGTGGGAATGAACCTTATAAATCCCACGATTGTGGTATGAGTGAACCGAAGGTTCACTCACCCACAGCTTCCAAATTGTTCCCAAAACTTGACTTCTTTACTTCCATTCAACACACCTTCACCAAAGTCCATCAATTTCGCTTCAATTCTACCTTATTCATGCTTCAATACCTCATCAAATTCATGTCCAAACCAATTTAAAAATCACTCATTAAGTAACTTACAAATCAATACCTTCCATATCTTAAAATCAAACCAGAAGTTGTCATATAAAGATCATTTTTCCAGCATTCATTTATCATCATCTTAACACATATTTCAAGCCAATTCAATTATCATAAAGCTTGTATTAATAAAGGCTATCAAGTTTAGTAATCCCTTACCTAATTACCTTCAAGTTCCTTCTTCAAAGAAGTAACTAAACAGCCCTTTATGCAACCAAAACACTTCCGAAATCTAGATAAATGTAAGATGATCTCAACACATAGATGATAACAACATAAAAGGTAGTATAAAGTATCTTTCTTGATGCAATAAATTACAAGAGTTCTAAGAGAAAATGATCCCAAGAAACTCCATAAGTTGAGAGGAAATGAAAGAGTTTCAATGGTGAGATTGCAAGATAATGAAGAATGAACAAAACAAAAATGACTTCAATAGAATCTTGCCTCTTTCATTGCTAGGTTTCATGAAATTATAACAACATGTGTCACTACGCATGTTCTTCAGTTGTCCCACAATGGAGCTGCCAAATGTTAGCAATATAATAAGCCATTTGTCACTCACTTATTGCTGCCACTTATCAATTTACTAACTATGCCATTTGTCAATGCATTAACTACGTCAAATGTCACTAACTCATAGGCTTAGTCACTCCAATTTTCATATACCAACTTATCTTGCCACTTGACGATTTTCCTAATCCAAATGTACATTTTAAGACCTCAATTCTCTAATGGTATCAATTAATTGCAATTCACTAAGTAGGATCCATTAAACCCAAAATTCAAGTCATATGTAATTCTCAATCATAACATAAAATTTACACCTATCATACCTATATTTTCATGAACATGTAACATTCCGACTAGGGTACAATTCAAGACCTTACAATTTTTTACGAAGTCTAAAGGTCCAAAAAATGCCATAAAACTCGACTTCTCTATGCAGGCTACGATCGTGGGCCACTTATAAGCTTTCTATCATGATCGTGGCAGGCAGACCACGATCATGGGTCAAGTCTTATGCTTCTATCATGATTGTGGTAATTTGGCCACGATAGTGAGCTATCTCCCTTGTTTTTGTCACAATCGTGACAGATGGGCTATAATCGTAGGCCATTATTTCAATCCAAGTCTCTTCGTTGACCCTAAAACACTAACAAATACATCAAGGTACCTTAAAGATATAATAATTTAGCTCAAATTCTTGTACTAACCCATAAAAACACTTAACAAAAATAATTAACAAATTAACACAATTCTACCGCAAACACATACTAAACAATCTAATAAATAGATAAACACATATCAAACTATACCTTAAAACATGATGCATTTCACACTTATCACGTCCCCACATTTTAACGTTTTCTTGTCCTCAAGCAAAAAAAACAACAAACACATAGAAATTCACACAACACACAATGCAGCAATGAAATAATGACTTCAACTTCATGAAATAAATTTAATTTAAAACACAATTACTCAAGTTATTTCAAATTATTAACAGGCAAAATCCGTGTCTTAGGGTTCTAAACTAAATATACATATTAATCCAGACTCATATGTTAAATTGTTTACCCTTCTTAATTGCACACACTCATTAATAATTCTTTGATCGTTCGACTCTATAACTAATCCTAAATACATTTTCATGAAAAGTCAAACTATTACAAGTTTGGTATGTTTAATTCGAAAACACATTTTTATTTTTATTTACTTTTTATGAACATGGACTTAGTCTTTTTACATGAAGGCAAACATTAGTAATGAATGTCGATCTGGTTACTCAACTAAAACATGTTTTTTACTAAGCTGCTTAGTTAGAATGTCATTCTAGCTTTTTTACATGAAGACACACATTTGTTATATGTGTCGATCTGGTTACTTAGCTATATCACATTCTCAACTAGCTACTATGTCTATTCATAACCCAAAGGCAAGCGAGATAGTTACTTTTTTTAAAAAAATAATAACTTTTTTTAAAAATATTTTATTACCTACCTTGCTGCTTTAGCTACTCGTTTCTATGAAAAAATAATAGAAAATCTACTTAGGATAAAAGGCCTCAAATTATGAATGAATGTGACAATTTAAAGAGCTACACTTAAAAACTAATTCCTAATTAAGCTGTATATTTAATTAAAGAACTCTAGTTTACTAATTATAAAATTAATAATTCTCTACAACCTAATAGACCATGTTCAAAATTAAATCAAAATTAAATCATCCTTCTAAAGTTCTTCGAAAGTGTATCCGTAATTGCCTTGGTGTTTGTGGAGATTGTGTCCAGTACCTTCTTCCAACTCGGTTTTTCTACATCTTCTTCCTCTTTGGACTCGTCATTGGTTGAATCCCCTTCTTGTTGCTGTTAGGCACTTGAATTTGCTTGACCAGTCCTACCTTTGACATATGTCTTGGCACTGATATCCTGAAGTTCCATATTATATGACTTTAGGATTGCAGTCCGCCATAGATGATGGTGGTTCATGAACTTAGGATGGTAGACTGTAAGTCCATTGCACTTAACTTCATAGTAATTAGCTATGGATGAAACCAAGTAACCCATTCCTAAATTATTGATCCTCTTATTTCGAGCAACAATAATTGAATTAAAAATGTAGGTGGTTGTGTAAACTGAAATGCTATGATTCATGCACCACAATATAAACAGTTCCTTAATCGAACACTTGTTGGTTTCTGTTTTGTCAAAAATAGTTTGTCACATGAATTTGTGCATTAACAGATGTTCGTGACTCCTAATAATGTTGTTGTGTGTGTTCCTAGTGTTGAAACACTATAATCCAATTAGTTCTATCCAATAGGGACTAATATGGAAATCGTCATACTGATCCACTACGGAAGACTCGGGGAAACCAAAAATTTTATACATGGTGTCATAATCAAGCCCATTGGGTTTTCCTCGCAATCTAAACCACAGTTCCCTAGGTTTGTTGTATCCATATTGAAGAGAAGTAAAAAATTCCGAGGTCAGTTCTTCATAAACTGTGAATTGAATTTAAATGAACTGACCCTATTGAATTTTCTCAAGTAAGCTCTCGACCTTGTCTCGCAGTTCTAATCTATCCAAAGTTTCAAAGTGAAAATATTTTGGAACCATAATTTGTTTACTATGAACATAATGGAAATGAGTACCTTCCTCATCTAAGAAGATCAGGAAAGGTGCTCTATAATCAGCTGCTCTGTTCCTCTTCCATTGTCCTGAGAATTGTGTTCACCCCACTGATTGATCACCCTTTACTTTTTACTTGATACGCGACATATTAGATTGTGAGTCGGTGGAAGTTGAAAGAAATTTGGAGGTTTGAAATTTTGTAATGAGAAATGAGAGTGATTGGATAAAGTTTAGAGAGATAAAGTGAAAATAAAAGTGACTGAAAAAGTGAAGTTAGAAATGTATTTATAGGTGATTAGTTGGTAAAATGGTAAAATTTTAAATGAAATGTGCATGTCTTTGATTTTTATCCTATCGCAGGCCACAATCGTGGCTTGAAATTTTTCACCAATTTTAATTTTTCTTCTTCTTTTATCATTCTCCACTTTCTGAGATCCCTTCTTAGCTCCTTGTGGCTCTTTCACTTCTCTTTGTTTACTTAATTGATCATAGAATTCACGCCGATGTCCTATACCTTCTGATTTTATTTGAAAATGAACTAACCTAACTACGGAATTCAAACTTTTTGAAGACAATTTAAGGAAATTAAAATTCTATGGATTGCCTCCCATACAACGCTTCTTTTAACGTTATTAGCTCGATGCTCTATTGTTGGAAACTTAACCGGAATCAATTATGAGTTGCTTGCTTCCACCTTTTTCGTTCAACATTAGCTTTATAGCCTATAAGTAAGCTACAAATTGCAAAATAATTAGAAGGACAATATTGATAACATTATGAAAACCAATTAAGTCCAATAATGTTGTTCTTTTTTCTAATGAGCTGTTAACAAAATAGGGAATAACAAAACTCCCTGAATCTTCCATCGAATCCAATAGTTTGTCCTATAAGAAGGTGAGTTGCTTTCTTTCTTCCTTAATTGCCTTCATTTCCTCTGCTTCTTCTACTTCATAAATAGAGATTTTCATAGCTTCTTCAAACTCGATGGTTTTTGTTAGATGTTCTTCATCCTTTTGTTCTTTAGAAGATTCGAACATGTCAATTATCCTGAATGAGCTACTATCCTTCGGATTCTTTAATACAACATTCATATTGAATGTCACTTAGTCATCATTAATCAAAAGGATAAGGTTCTTTTCATGAACATCTACCAAATATTTTTCAATGTTCACATATGATATATCAATAACTGGTGAATAAAAGGGAGGGTTGGCTTTCTTTTCTTGAATCTCTTTCTTCATCTCTTAGTCTTCAACAAGGTGGGGTTTAGTTTGGCTTTCCACTGGTCCTTCTAGCTCTCCCCCATTCTTAGGTGTGATAGCCTCATATTGCTTTCTTTGATGTATTTTTATATTACTTAGAGAGTCTTCCACACTTCTCTTACAAAATTCAAAGGAAAGTTATCTCACTCAAATCTCTAGGTTGTGAATAGACGAGGCATGATTTTCCATTACTTGCTCAATTTTCTTTTCTAGTCTCTTTTGGCCCTATTCCATGTCTGTGAGCTTATCCAGGATCTTGTTCAATTTAGAATCCCATTAACTAAACTCATCTTGTTGAAATCCTAATGGGTCTTGAAGTCTTAAGTGAGTCCTTACATTGTTGGACCAATAGAAATTTTGGTGGTTCTGTCACCCCAGAGTGTACATGTTCCAACAAGGATCGTTACTTTCCCAACCATACTATGCCTATTGCAGTTCACAAAAGTTCCTTACTCCCTATAATATCTATCCTCCATCATTGTTCTTTCCTTTTCTTCTTGGCATCTAGCTCTTTAGATGTCTCATTTCTCATTCTAAGATGCCTTGTTGTGTCTCTACTTAACGCCCCCAAACTTCATTCTCTATAAATTTTTTTCTTTTTTTAATTTTAAAACAGAAGATAGTGAAAATACCTTGGACTAAAGAACTAAACTAATCGCCTTCCAAGTAATGGTGCCAAAAACTTTAATCGTGGTTTTCCGTTATGCGTAGTTTTAATATTTTAACCTTGATATTTGGCAAGCATATGGGTCATTCACGTAGTACCTAAAGTGTCAATCTCACAAGTAATGTTAATCTAATCCTAAAATCTAAAGCTAAAACTAATCGTAGAAATTTAAATTTAACTGAACTAGAACATTGATGTAATTCAATCAATTGATTCAATCAAAAAACTCAATTCAAGAATTAATCACAAAATATTAACAGATCAGCAAATTGCAACAAACACATCAAGGATCTACCTAAGAAACTATCAATTGAGAGAAAGGGGAATTTTTACTTATCTTTAACACTAATCTAATTAATTATGAATTGTTGGATTATTGGTCCTGAGCGATCCTAGGGTTGATTACTCTATCTCGAGTTATAACCAATAGCCCTAAATTATAAACCATAATCAGATTATAGAAAATGACAATTTCTCAATTCATAATTTATCGTAACCCTAATTAGATCTGAAGTTTTCCATTAGACAATTAGAAACCTATGTGAAAAAGGTTCATTCTTGCAATAAAATTACACTTCTATATTCACCAATAATCACACCTCAATTTAGGTCTC
>JAOQMP010036519.1:0-11641 GCA_027563575.1 Erythroxylum pedicellare | reverse complement strand
CGCACGTGTAATCATACATGAAAATTAATGTCAATAGAATATAAAATTTGGAAAGAAAAAAGACTTGAAACTACTATAAATGACTTGGTTCCCTGTTTTGACTACTATAGATTTGAAAAGAAATTAATATTTTATTATAATTATTTTAAATTATTAGTCTAGGCCAAATTTAATTAATTTATGATATGGATCAATTTATAGTTAGCACATATACCTTAAATACAATTAGTAAATTATTAACTATCTTATTATAATTATTAAACATACATTTAACTATTTGATTAATGATCGTACATGTGTAATTAATGTTGCGATTATATTAGCACGTAATGTCTTGGGTAAGTAATATTTTAATAATATTATAGTATAAAGTCATTATCAGAATTTATTCTTTTATGTATGGTTGAACTGTAAATCAATGCCAAGGTGACCCCTACGTGCAAGTCCATAGAAATTTTGGCAAAGGCCATTCTCCAATTGTCAACAAAACAGCGCGTATTTGACGTCAGGCCACGTCACATGCAATTGCACAACCCGTGACGTGTGTTGCGCGACACTAGCGGCGGCTATATTTTAACCCCCATGTTTCTTCTACGTCTCAGCAGCTCCACATTCGCTCTCGTCTGCTTCAGCTCACCAAGCACCATGGGGACGAAGATAAGTCCAGTAGCTGTTGCTTACGATCAGGAGAGGAAAAGGGTACTCAAAAATGGTGGTGGCGGAGGCAATAACTGGAGCTTGCTTCCTGATCCAAGAGGGAAAATCAAGCGCCAAATCTTTGCTTGTTTCTTGGCAAAGTTGAAGCTTTTTGATCAAGCAATCATTGGATCTTCTTCCTAATTCTCTACTGGTATAGGTTATGACTTATACCATGGTCAGTCTCTTTTGTACAATGTCATACATTACCCACCTGAAGCTCCTCAAATCTTCCCTTAGTTATTGCACCCTTGCTTAACGTTCGTGACTTAGCTATGATATGGATAAAGGATCTTGTACAGAGATATCTTTTTTATTTTTACAGGTTTTTTAAATATTTTTCTTCAAATTGTATGTTTTATGTTAAGCCTGAACGTTTAATATATAACACTTCTCTTCCGATTATTGAACTTCTAAATATTTTCTTACTTAAACTAAATATTTTCTTATAATATCTTTTTTGATTTATTTATACACTTGTACTCTTTAATTACTAGAAGAAAAATAAAATTTAATGACAAAAATTAGCTTATTTAGCGACGAAATTTACTGACAGAAAAAGGTATCGGAGGAGGTATAGTTATTGGTAAATTTATTAAATGATTCATCTTATATTGCACTAGAATTTTTATTACTACATATTAAAATATAACAAGTCTTTTTCATGAAAAAAGTGTTAAATTTAACAAAATATCATAAAATAAAAAGACAAAAAAATTCAGGTTAAATAGAAAGAAAAACAAAAAGAACTAATCCCAAGAAGACAATTCTCTTCAACTAACTTATTACATGGATTAATGTGATGAAAGATACTATAAAGTAATAGACACGCCGTCTTTTTCCTCATAAATAAACTATATTATATTTCTTTATCAAAATCATCCCATAGTTGTTTTTATATAATCCTTAACACGTGTCTCCGTACTACAGATTACATAATAACCGTTGGAAAATCTGTCTTTTTGAGTAGTGGTGTCGGTTTTGTCAGTACATGTTTTGACAGTAGATCCCGATGCAGAGAAATGGAGTGTTTATGAGCAGACTGGATCACATCGCTGAATTGGGTTTGTAGAAGTACACAAGTTGTGTGTTGGAGCAGAAAAAAGGGGGCCCTTTAGCTTCTTTTCTCTGCAGAATTCAATCAGATATATGCATATGTACATATATACATCAGGTTTTTGTTTCTGCGACTTGACCTTTAACAACGATCCTTCAAGTTCGTTACTTTACATGATCGTTTTCATTTTTATGTGGTTTAAGAAGGCATTGTGGATATAACCTGTTATTTTAGTTCCATTTTCGTATTAAAGGTAATGTTTTTGGATGTAAGGTTATAGTTATTAATTTGAGCAATTTCCGTATCTGCAGAATCCAGTGTGATGTTGTTGTTCAAGTAGTTATTTAGAAAAGAAAGTAGTGAAAGGGGTTTGAAGAATTCGTTTCTTGGGTTGTTAATTCTGCTTCTTAAATGACAGAGAAAAGGAAAAAGTTGGGTACTTTTTTGCTGTTGTTGGGATGATTGTAGATTGGGCGAAGCGAATTGGATCTGTATCTGTTTTCTGTAAGGTTTTTGCATTTTCTTTTGTGTGCATTGTTGTTAAGTGAAAAGATAAAGAGACTGTGCTAGTAATTGTCAAAGATCAAGATCTTTAGGAGGTGTTCAATTCCTGTAGACTGCAGATTCCACGTAACAAAAGGCAAGATCAAGAAGAATTTGCGGAACTTTTCGAATGAAACTTCGGTGAACACTGATATTCCTGGTTTTCTTTGCAGTAGGAAATCCTGACATCGGAGTTTGAGGGGCTCGTGTGTATTGAGTAGGAGAAGAGATGAACGGAGCCAAGTTTCATGCATGGAAGTGGAGCCATTTTTCAATTGCTGTTCTTATCCTTGCTTTTACTGGCATTTTTCTTTGGACTTGGGAAACCAATCCTTTTGTCACTACTCTGCAGTCAGCTAAATTTAGATTGCATTCTTCAGGTTTGATTCTGTATCCATTGACATACATTTCTTTAAGTTGTGATTTGTATATATCTCTACACAGGCATTGAGAATCTGTACACTTTTGCAGCTTACTGATGTTTCTTCTTCTTCTCCACAATCCAGATTACGCTGTTCATGACCAAAAGTATGTCCCTTCTTCTGTACCATCTACTGAAATGGAGCATAATGGTGAACAGAAGTCAAACTCTGTGAGCTCAGAAGACAGGAAAAAAATTGGACATAACTCTTCTTCTTCACCCACAGATCTTACAGCCTTATTTACTCCGGGAAGTGAAGATAAGAAGGGAGAAGGCAAAGATTGGAAATTTTCTTCCAAGACAAAAGGTACAATCTTTTCTTCATAATTCTAATGTTCTTCGCTTTTTGTTCTGAACTTTCGCAATTCAGCCTTCAAGTTTGGCAAAACTCATGATTGGTGCTTCTTATCGATTGGCGATTGGGATCAATGGGATATGCAATCACAAGCCAATTTGTTAGTTGTAGTTGATTGAGTGTTTGTGAAGCTATGGAGAGATTATTCTGTTCCGATTTTCATTACAAGCTATATGCAACACTTCAAATGACTTCTCTGACTTGAAATTCACAATAACATCGTCCTGTTCTTGTGGAAAGGCTAACATGGTAGTTATCAAACTAAATGGGATTCCCTCGTTTCATCGAATACGAGGAAGGGTGGTCTAATCTTTCAGTGAAAGTTGGAAGCCTGAAAGACTTGCAGAATGAGATAACTATATTTTAGTGCAGAAGTTTTCAGGTTATGACTTGTCTGTGTCTATGCTGTGATAATTCTGAGATCTGACATTCTGAGTCACCAAATTGGAACTAGATAAAGAAAGTTTTTGTGCCTCAAACATCATAAATGAGGAAAATACAAACTTAAGAATGCAGAGATGGGGTCTTTTAAGGGTTAAAAATCTAAATATCCATTGAAAACTATACATGGTTGTGAAAGTTCAGTATGTCTTTTGAAAATCTGGTTTTTCAGGGTGCTTGTGTATCTAAGAATGACCTCTTCTTCATTTTTATAGACTGCAACTATGCCAAGGGTAGATGGGCTGCTGATAAGAGTCGACCTTTGTATTCTGGGTTTGGATGTAAGCAATGGTTATCAGGAATGTGGGCTTGCAGGCTGACAGATCGAACAGACTTCTCCTATGAGGGATATAGATGGCAACCAGATAACTGTAAAATCAAGGACTTTGATGCATCTAAATTCTTAAGAAGGTCAGAGTGATACTACATATACTTGTTCTAAAATGTCATAATAACCAAGAAGATTTCATTGATGAACCAGATATATCTTCAGTGGACTTATTTCTCTAATTCAATTTTGACATTGTAGGATGCAGGACAAGACAATTGCGTTCATAGGAGATTCACTGGGCAGGCAACAGTTTCAATCTTTGATGTGCATGGCCACAGAGGGGGAGTGGAGAATAGATGTTGAGAATGTGGGAGTGCAATATGGTCTTGTGAAACGTCGTGGAGCTATTCGTCCCGATGGTTGGGCTTATCGGTTCTCAAATACTAATACCACCATCTTATATTATTGGTCTGCAAGTCTAGCAGATTTGGAGCCTTTGAACATTAAAGATCCTGCCACTGATGTTGCTATGCATTTGGATCGTGCACCAGCTTTCATGAGAAAATTCCTCCATAGATTTCATGCTTTAGTTCTTAATACAGGACATCATTGGAATAGAGGAAAAATTCAGGGGAATCGCTGGGTGATGTATGTAAATGGAAAGCCTATTCAAGATAGAAAGCTTCAAGACATTGCCAATGCCAAGAATTTTACCATACACAGTGTTGTTAGGTGGCTTGACTCGCAGCTGCTGCATCATCCTCAGCTTAAGGCTTTTTTCAGGACAATCTCTCCGAGACACTTTCGCAATGGGGACTGGAACACTGGGGGAAGTTGTGATAATACCATTCCAGTGACAGGAGGGAGCAAAGTTACAAAGAATGAATCAAGTGATCCAGTGATTGCTGATGCTGTTAAGGGTACAAATATAAAGCTTTTGGATATTACTGCCATCTCTGAGCTAAGAGACGAAGCACACATCTCTCGCTACAGTGTTAAACCAACACAAGGCGTTAATGATTGCTTGCACTGGTGCCTACCTGGGATTCCAGACACATGGAATGAAATTCTCATTGCACAGTTATAGTATCAGACACATCAACTTAGCCAACATACATAACACGTAGAGAACTAAAAAGGGATGTTCACTATCAAAAGCTATTCCCTGATACATGGTCGTCTTTCGAACTCAGATTCTTGTCGATTACCAGAATATACAAAAGTTCCTACCAGCATCCTGTATCTCGTTGTTTCTTGAGAATGGAACTCTTCAAAGTGGCTGAATTTATAGTTTTGCTAGAACAAGAGAGGTTTTTACCTGGCTTTTGTGTTTCAGGCCTATAACTATAGTCATAAATGCAATATGATCTGAAGTAAAGTAGGCATCATCAGGGTTTCATCAACTTCTTTTCCTTGGACATTTATATCTGTTGATTCTGTAGGTATTTGTATGAGAGACATTTAGGGGGATATGAAACATAAATAGTTTGTTTTCTATATATCGAATCAGAATATGTTATTAGCACATAGTTTCCTTCTCTTGTGACAGTAAATATGTATAGTTAGTTTTGCTTTTGATCTGCCACTTATTTCTGCAGTAAGTAAGATGTTTCTGTGGATGCAGATGGAAAGGTCTAACATGGTAAGAATTTGGCAAAAGCTGACATTAATTTCTTCAAGTATACAGCTTAAAATTTAAAAATTTCCCCCAAAATTCAAACTTTGATTATGATCATTTTGTACTATTTGTTGTTGAGTCAATCTAAAGTTGAGTTGTTGAACTATCATACATCACATATCCTCGTAACATCAAACACTTGACAAGACATCCCAACAACTCATCTCTCACCTACCAAACATGCTTTAATAAGCAAAATCCTGAAACTGTTAATGTCCTCGAAATTTTGTGCATCCTTGCTTGAAATTTCCAGGAAATAGACTTCATTTGTCACCTAGTAGTGTCATACCTGAAAATGTTGTAATAGAATATAAGATGTGAAAAGGAAAAAGACTTCATTCGTTGTTATCAATATTGAAATGTTGTAACGCCTCAAGGTTTTACTATACTCCATAAATGAATGGATTAAGGCATATCTAGTTGACTTATTACAGCATTACCATAATAAATATGACTCGTGCCAGAATATCGTCAAATGCTTTTGTTTTACAGCCGACATCTAGAAGCATAGGAAGCTTAGTTTAGGGAGCTTAGTTTTGACTTCTGAGCTTACTGTCTTCTTTTGCATTAGCATGTTAAATATTTGTCCCAGAACATCGTCAAATGTTTTTGTTTTATCTAGAAGCATAGGAAGCTTAGTTTTGACTTTTGAGCTTACCATCTTCTTCCATCTTTCTGCTAAAAGTTGTGTCTTTTCATGGTCTACTAGAACCTGATTTTCTTATCTATGTCATACCTTGAAAGCTATTATGGTGGCATGATAGTCGCACATAATAATTGAACAAGCAACTCATTTTGCAGTTAGCAAGGGGCCCTCTTGGTTTAAGTGAGGTCGCGGGTTCGAACCTTCCACATATATGCAGCCATTTATAACTTGGAATCAGAATTTTACCTCCTACAAGGGACCTACCTGGCTCGAGTAGGGATTAGTCTAAGTGTGGATGGTTTAAAGATATCTTTCTATAATTAGGACTCGCCTAGGGCAACAAAAAAAAGCATACAGCAAAAGATATAAAAAATTTTAATGGTTTCAAAAAAAATTTAATTTTTGAAAAGATTTCTTCTATTTTAAATTTTTTAAAAAACTATTATCTTAAATTAAATTTAATAGATTCGGGTCATATTTGTGAGTTAAGTTATCATATCAGTAATATTTAATTAGTACATATCTAATATTTAAATTAAACATGTTTCATTTGTTATTTTTAACTAAAATCTGAGAGATGAATTTTTCTAAAAAAATTTTAAAATCATAACAAAAATTTTAATATTTTCTAAAATTTCTGAAGTTATGTCTTTCATCAATAGAACACATTTACCTTTACTTTTCAACTTGTAACCCAAACTCCTCCATGGAAGACAATGTATGTATAAATTGATGACAGGCTCTATATACATTCAACATATAAGAAATTGATTTCAGAACTTAAAACTTTTTTCCAAGATGATGACTTTAAGCCTTGAAGATGGATGTCCCTTTTAAGATTTAAAGTGCTCGTGTTGCTTAATCGTCAAGTCACTTAAGTCAACTCTACTTCGTTTTGGTCATTAATGACAAACTATGTGTGATTGGTAATTTGTAGTATGAACTGCATAGAAATTGAGTAATTCCAAACAAAACGTGTGGGGTATTGACAGAACACCACCCTTATCAGCCAAATTTCTAAGTGTTCATACTAAGACATGATTATTGATGTTTTCGTCTCTATTATCAAACGACGTCATTTGTTTCAATAACCGAACAATGTTGTTTCCATCATAGCTTCATTTTTTTTTAATTTTAACTTTGCTCACAAGTAGGAAAAAAAATAAAAACCGACTCAAATCTATTCTATTTCCAGCCCGATTGGAGCTCTATGAACCTTACACAACATATGAGTTTATAAAAAGCAAAAATATAAATTGCTCATTAATATTTTGTAAAAAATTTAAGTGAATCTTTACTATTATGTACATATAAAGTTATATTTTAATATAACTTAATTAAACTTTTTATGAATTGATAAGGTGTGAATCAATGTCAACATGTTGTCAAAATGCATGTTCGTAGAAATTTTAGCAAAGACAATCCTCCAATTGTCAACACACCTTGGCACGGATTTGAAGTCAGGCTTACGGCTTATGCAATTGCATTTGCACTTCGCTTGTATTTTCCTACACAAGTAGCAAGTGATAAGCAATCTGAGAAAAAAGCTATATATAAACTCCTTTTAACTCTTATGTTTCTTCATCTTCACAACAATCCTCCATTCCATCTTTAGCTCTTGTACCGGTTACTCCTCTTTCTGAGCTCACCAAGAGATGAAGATAAGTCCAGTAGGTGCTGCTTATCAGGAGAAGAAGAGGGTACTCAAAAATGGTGGCAGAGGCAACAACTGGAACTCGCTTCCTCATCCAAGAGGGAAGATCAAGCGCCAAATCTTTTCTCGTTTCTTGACAAAATTGAAGCTTTTTGGTCAGAAAATCGTTGGATCTTCTTGATAAATTTCTACTAGTTTTGTTTTTTCTCTTTATATTTTTGTATCGGTAGAATCTGTAATCCTTGTCTTTCGAGCACATAAAACAGTTGCAGGTTATATCATACGATCAGTCTTCTTTGCAATGTCACATATTACACACCATTGTATCATGCCATTAGGTTATTTTGTATAAAAAACAATCTCTCTATTAAATAGAGATAAAAGTTACGTATTTTTAAATTTTCTTATAAATTTCTTCTAAAAACAAGATCATTTTGTTTAAAAGAATTGGAACTCAAGTAGACCTGGAGCTTGAACTCAATTAGAAAAACATTAGTTTACACTTTATATTTTAAAAAAATTATTGAGATCAACCTGTTCTCGTCCTCAAAAAAAGAATATAAGCTTATTGTTGCTGACAACAAATTTACATATCAATACTTTTATTTATTTTTTAATAAGAAAACACAATTTAATCTTTATACACAATTTACAGCAATAATAATGACAATTTTAATAAAAATCTTATTAAAATACAAAACTTGTTGAGGTTTAATGTAACATTAAACACTTAAATTTGACAAGACATCCCAACAAGTCATCTCTCACCTGCCAAACATGCTTTAATGAGCAAAATCCTGAACTGTTAATGTCCTTGAAAATCTTCTGCATCCTTGCTTGAAATTTTCAGGAAATAGACTTCATTTATCTCCTAGTCGTGTCTATGTGGTAACAGGATGTGAAAAGGAAAAAGACTTCATTCGGGGGGCAAATCCTCTATCCCCAAAATTGTATACCAATCATGTCCCATTAGATCCAAGCCATCTATTTGTGTGGGTCCAACATATATAAATAGCTTGGATTCAATGGAACAGGATTGGTACACAATTTTGAGGACAGAGGATTTCATCACCTTCATTCGTTGTTATCAATATTGAAATGTTGTAACGCCTCAAGGTTTTACTATACTCCATAGATGAATGGATTAAGGCATATCTAGTTGAGTTATTACAGCATTACCATAATAAATATGACTTGTACCAGAATATCGTCAAATGCTTTTGTTTTACAGCCAACATCTAGAAGCATAGGAAGCTTAGTTTTGACGTTTGACCTTACTATCTTCTTTTGCATTAGCATGTTAAATATTTGTCCCAGAACATCGTCAAATGTTTTTGTTTTATCTAGAAGCATAGGAAGCTTAGTTTTGACTTTTGAGCTTACCATCTTCTTCCATCTTTCTGCTAAAAGTTGTGTCTTTTCATGGTCTACTAGAACCTGATTTTCTTATCTATGTCATACCTTGAAAGCTATTATGGTGGCATGATAGTCGCACATAATAATTGAACAAGCAACTCATTTTGCAGTTAGCAAGGGGCCCTCTTGGTTTAAGTGAGGTCGCGGGTTCGAACCTTCCACATATATGCAGCCATTTATAACTTGGAATCAGAATTTTACCTCCTACAAGGGACCTACCTGGCTCGAGTAGGGATTAGTCTAAGTGTGGATGGTTTAAAGATATCTTTCTATAATTAGGACTCGCCTAGGGCAACAAAAAAAAGCATACAGCAAAAGATATAAAAAATTTTAATGGTTTCAAAAAAAATTTAATTTTTGAAAAGATTTCTTCTATTTTAAATTTTTTAAAAAACTATTATCTTAAATTAAATTTAATAGATTCGGGTCATATTTGTGAGTTAAGTTATCATATCAGTAATATTTAATTAGTACATATCTAATATTTAAATTAAACATGTTTCATTTGTTATTTTTAACTAAAATCTGAGAGATGAATTTTTCTAAAAAAATTTTAAAATCATAACAAAAATTTTAATATTTTCTAAAATTTCTGAAGTTATGTCTTTCATCAATAGAACACATTTACCTTTACTTTTCAACTTGTAACCCAAACTCCTCCATGGAAGACAATGTATGTATAAATTGATGACAGGCTCTATATACATTCAACATATAAGAAATTGATTTCAGAACTTAAAACTTTTTTCCAAGATGATGACTTTAAGCCTTGAAGATGGATGTCCCTTTTAAGATTTAAAGTGCTCGTGTTGCTTAATCGTCAAGTCACTTAAGTCAACTCTACTTCGTTTTGGTCATTAATGACAAACTATGTGTGATTGGTAATTTGTAGTATGAACTGCATAGAAATTGAGTAATTCCAAACAAAACGTGTGGGGTATTGACAGAACACCACCCTTATCAGCCAAATTTCTAAGTGTTCATACTAAGACATGATTATTGATGTTTTCGTCTCTATTATCAAACGACGTCATTTGTTTCAATAACCGAACAATGTTGTTTCCATCATAGCTTCATTTTTTTTTAATTTTAACTTTGCTCACAAGTAGGAAAAAAAATAAAAACCGACTCAAATCTATTCTATTTCCAGCCCGATTGGAGCTCTATGAACCTTACACAACATATGAGTTTATAAAAAGCAAAAATATAAATTGCTCATTAATATTTTGTAAAAAATTTAAGTGAATCTTTACTATTATGTACATATAAAGTTATATTTTAATATAACTTAATTAAACTTTTTATGAATTGATAAGGTGTGAATCAATGTCAACATGTTGTCAAAATGCATGTTCGTAGAAATTTTAGCAAAGACAATCCTCCAATTGTCAACACACCTTGGCACGGATTTGAAGTCAGGCTTACGGCTTATGCAATTGCATTTGCACTTCGCTTGTATTTTCCTACACAAGTAGCAAGTGATAAGCAATCTGAGAAAAAAGCTATATATAAACTCCTTTTAACTCTTATGTTTCTTCATCTTCACAACAATCCTCCATTCCATCTTTAGCTCTTGTACCGGTTACTCCTCTTTCTGAGCTCACCAAGAGATGAAGATAAGTCCAGTAGGTGCTGCTTATCAGGAGAAGAAGAGGGTACTCAAAAATGGTGGCAGAGGCAACAACTGGAGCTCGCTTCCTCATCCAAGAGGGAAGATCAAGCGCCAAATCTTTTCTCGTTTCTTGACAAAATTGAAGCTTTTTGCGCAGAAAATCGTTGGATCTTCTTAATAAATTTCTACTAGTTTTGTTTTTTCTCTTTATATTTTTGTATCGGTAGAATCTGTAATCCTGATCTTTTGCAGCATATAAAACAGTTGCAGGTTATATCCTATGATCAGTCTTCTTTGCAATGTCACATATTACACACCGTTGTATAAAAAGACAACTTCCTTATCACATTTAGATGTTTTTAATGAGTTGGTGGGTCTCATTTAAACAAAATGACATTAAGGTGTTTTTAATTGGTCGGCTCATAGGTGGATCTCTTCTAAACAAAACGAAATAAGCTTGGGCAGATCACATCGTTTTGTTTAGAATAGTTTGATCTCGAGTAAACTTGGACAGTTCAAATCTGAATTCAGTTAAATTTTTTATTTTACTTTTTTTATTTCAAAAAAAGATTGGAACTGCCCATGAGCTGGCCAATTGTCATCCAAAAAAAAAAACGAATATGAGCTTATTGTTGCCGACCACAAATTCACATATCAAAACTTTTATTTATTTTTTTATAATAAAACACAATTTAATATTTCAAATGTTGACGTTGAAGTCTAAAAGTACGCAACATTATCCTAACTAATAAAAAATTGTTTTCAATAGATTTAAAAGAAAAAAATTAAAAACACAAATTTTTTAGGGATGATTAATTTTAAAACAAAATATATATTGACTTTTGTTTATT
>JAOQMP010036493.1:0-11644 GCA_027563575.1 Erythroxylum pedicellare | reverse complement strand
GCAATTAAGCCCATATGTACATCAACTTTTCCAATTTAGCTTTCTAAGTGTCCAATGAGTGTATAAATCATGTACAATCGCCACTAAGGCATTAGAACTCATTTATTAAACCACCATGGTCATATCCTTCCAATAGACTCGGTTTTATACACTTAAAAGCTTATACGTCAGAAATTTCCAAGATTTCATATACCGATGAACTCTAAGTTCAGGTAAGGGCACATAATATTATATATCACTAGCATAAGCTCCAAAAGGATTTAATTACATCTTTGAACTCATATACAATCATGTGTATATCAATATAGAGTAGTATCTCCAAATACAGAACAACACAAAAGGGCTCAAAAAGTCCGGTGTTACAAGCATTATTCACTTTCTATTTAATTGGCCTAATTCGACTTCAAGCACATAATTCAGTCTCATTCCAACTACTAAGATAGAATTTCATGGTTTAACACACATTACATGCAAATTAAAATAAAAAAGAAAAAAATCAAAATTATCAAATAACAATAAATTGAAAACATATAGCCACACAAACATTTAATGTTTCCCCAAAATTTAGTGAAAGTCGTTGCCTGCAACCAAATATAAAAAGAAACCAACTTCTTGCAACACAAATTAATATAATAGTAGAAAGTAGGGATCGTTCCATGAGGAATTTAGACGATAGTAGTTACGCAATAAATGGGGAGTTTTAAATTGTGAATTAAATAGAATTTAATTGGAATACGAAATTGAAAAATAACTAACAGCAAACCAATGAGAATTTAACAATCAATAGGAATAATCTTGGGTTCCGATCTCCTTCATTTTTGAACTTGCATTGATCATCGATACTAAAAATAATCAATTTATTGGTTAAGCATTCGTCGTGGTAAATTTCTTTACCTATTTTCTCTTATGTTTAGTTAACCGAAATAAGTATTCGAATTAACTCTTATTAATTAATAACCTGGATACAATATCATATTTAATTAATTAATAGCTTTACGAATCAAGAAAATCAACAAAGTAGAAAACATACATACCATGTATATTTAGCCTAGACAACTATTTTTCTTAGAATTATGTCCTTAACGTAACAGACAAAAATCCTAGTAGCTACTTTTGATTAAAAGAATTGAACGTCAACCTATTTAATTTAGAAATTGATTGAGTAAAACCACAAACTAGTTACACACCTAGCTGCAAAATCAAACAATCAAATAATAACCCAGAAAAATAATTAATACTTGACTAATAAATCGATTCAAATAAAGAACGAAAGTCTCACAACAATCAGAATTCAATAACTAGGATTCTGTAAACCAAGAAATAAGATTTTAGTTACCCAACATCACAATTTTTCCTAACTATTTAGGACTGTCCACGTTTGGGACAATCTTGATTTTCTTCTTTATTTCCTGTCCAACAGCCATTCTTGGTGCTTTATTTTTCTCTTTTTCTGTTGAACATTATCCTCCTCTATGGACGTGTTTTGTTCCCCATTTTTGTTGCTTGAGCCAGCACCTTTTCTTCTTTATTATGTTCTACCCTACTGTTATGTTGATATGACAAATAAACATTGGCGGCCACTTTACTATTTTCGCATAAAACCCTCAGTTGTGTATTTTAAGCAAAACACATGGTCTGCGTTTTAAGCAAAATGAGTATGTTGTTGTACATCTGCATTTTATCTCCCACAAGCTAGCGTTTTGGTGCTTCCTATATTGCTGACGTTTTGCTTGTGTTTTGCTGTCGTATTGGTCATCTGTTCATGAAACATGCACACATTACTTGCTTTCCACATACTGCGTGCTACTATTTCGTATTTAGTGAATTAATTGTTGGTCCATAAACAATGTCACTTCTCCTTTAAAAACCTACACTCACTCCTTTATACTATGCAAACTTCAAATGCAAGGCTAAAGCCTAAAAAAGTCTCTTAAAAATTTTGCTGTTGATTGTCACATAGGTATCACTACACGAGGCCATGTCTAGTTAGGTTTAATGCCTTATTCAACTCTTTTTGTCGCAAAATTTTTGCAGTTCTTTTTATTTGGTTTCAAAATACACCTTGACATAAAATAAGATTAATTTCCATTAAGTATAATTTCAAACCTCAAAAATAAAAATAATTAACACACAAAAAGATAGAAAATAAAGACACTAACAATCCTTCACCATATTCTATGCTTTCTTTAAAAAAAACACTAATTTACCCATCAAGGCTTGGGCTTTTATTTGAGTTAATAGAGAACATATCTTCCTTCACTTCTTGTCTTATAAAAGGCTTAATTAGACTAATTTGTTGCTTTACATTCAAAACATGACCACTATCAATAATTTTCTTATCCACTTCCTCATTCTCATAAATGGTTCCTAGTAACTGTTGACAAAATTCAATAACGTGTTAATTTATCTGTTCTTGCTTAAAAAGTCATTCTTCCTCTTCATTTCTGATCCCACCCACTTTATTTCTAACATTCTTATTCCTTATAACAGTGTAGAAATATTTAGAGTTATGATCTCCCTATTGAAGTCATTCTATTTTTTATTTTTGTTGCAGAAATCTAACCTTTGCTTAGGATAATTGCATATACCTTATGTCAATTTGTTTCTCTTGCTCCTTCAATTGTGGATTCAAAATGTCTTGCTTCAAATAATTTTGTGCTTCCTATAAGTTAACTTTAGCCTCATTAACGAAAATTTAAATATTTGAAAATTGGGTTCTATTTAAAGCAACTAAGTGAGGTTTTAGCATTTTTAACTTCTTCACCATCTGAAATGGTTTAAGGCCAGGAATTTCCTGCTACAAATGCATATGAACTAGAAATTCATTTGAATTAGCTCACATAATTAAACACACTTCTTTCTCTAATGATCTTTTCTGTCTAGACTTATAAGTATAGGACTATGATCAAAGAAACCCTTATTCAAAAAGGTCTCAACAAAGTCTGGCTATTCAATTAGCCATGCTCAATCAATCTTAGAGAAAATTATATCCCCATCTTTTATCTAGTAGACCAATGAATCTGTTCCCTTTACTAGGGAGATCAAAGATACGAAATTGTTCTTTGTAATTTATAAAGGGACAATAACAACAAAAACACCCGCTAAGATTACCGTTGAAACGTGGTTGTGAAGGGATTAATTTCATTATAAGTTATTAGGTTTCCTTTAAGTTTGTCCTCAAGATTGAGCGGAATGTTAAAATCCGCAATCACCATATATTTTTCATTACTAACAGCAACTATATTGCATAGATAATTCCATGAGGGAGATCTATCAACATTCTAGTTATGGCCACACATAAAAGTAACGTACAATTTAGCCTTGGGATTTTTCCTCTCTACCTTGCAGTGAACATATTGTTCTAAACTACTAAAATCACTTCAAATGTACTTCTATTTCAAATCGCCCATAGGGATGATAATGGGTCAAACCTCTGCCAAGTTTTTAAAAATATTTTTTAAAATTAAAAATATAGAATAATTTTTTTTAATTAGATCAGGGTCTGGGTTGCTCAGACCTAAGCTTATCCGATGCTCAACTCTTCTAAATAAAACAATGTTGTTTCGCTTAGAATAACTAGACCTTGATTTTGTTTAGGCCTAACCTATAGGCCGATCCATTGAAAACAACTAAATTTAGACCCACGGATTAAAGATTGCCATCCCTAATCACCCAGAGTCTAGCCCTGCTGCAATGTTTTAGGTTAATGTAGGAACCCTACCTTTGCTAGTATTTTCCATAGCATGCCTTAAATCCATTTTTATTTAACTTTGCTTCAGCAAGTCCCAAAAGATCAACTTCAAAATTCTTGCAAAAATTATATCCCCATCTATTTATTAGGGCCATTAAGGCCCCTAATATTTATCACAACCAGCTTGTTAGCCATACTCTAATATTACATAATTTTAATCTCATTTATCCTTCTCCTTAATATTTAAAGAGACATACAGAGCACCACCCTTTCCAAAATCTAAAGTAGTCGTAATTATTCGATTGGGTTCATACAAAAATTTTCCTTTTCCTTTTCTATTCCCAAAATTGTTCCCTCCTTTTTCTTTACTTGCAATTTGCCACTTATATTGTGCCTTTGATTGCTTCATAATGGGCATTTGATTGCTTCTCTACATCTAATAGTTGATTTTGTAGCCTCTCTAGTTTTACTTTGACTTCCATCTTTTTCCTCCATATTCTAGTTAGCTTTGGGTATCCATATCATTTTTCATTTTCCCATGTTTATTCTTATAAAATCGAAACGCGGTACAGGTATGACATTGATTTGTTTCCCATTCATACTTCACCTCTTAATTGCCTATCCATTCTTATTTTCAAACTTGATTTTCCTAGGCACACATCCATTTATCCTAATCTTACACCAAGACTTTAGTAAAGCATAATGTTTCCTTATTACTATCATCTTGTCAGCCAATAAAGGTTTCCCCATCAGACTAGCAATCTTACTAAGTGAATTAAAACCCCAATATCTAAAGTCTATCTGTGGTAATTGAATTCACTGTAGGATTAAGACTATATCCTTCATCAAATTTTGGATCCTCATAGACTATGGCTTTATCATAAGTGTCTTTTTATCATAATAATATATTGCAGTTTTCAAAATCTTATATTTTGCTTGCTATATTTTAAGTTTCACCATAAAAATACTATTTTGGAGTAAAACAAATTTATCAATCCCATGTTTACCTCACATTCTCCTTAAATAACCCCTCATAGCAGAGAAAGGAGGGTATGCACCCATGACAGAATAAACAAAAACATTGATCTAATATTCCACCTCTATTTTAACATCTTTTACAGTAATCTTATTGATTTTTTAATTATCACAACCACAAGTTCATCAAATTTCAAAACATGAACAAATTGAAACGAGGGTTTAAGTATTTACTTATGGTTTCACTTCATTTGGCCAACAAGATTTAGATTTTCCAAGAACCCAATGCTCTGTTTTCTCCATTGACTTTTGTTTCTACATAACATCTTCTAAGTTGCCTTCTGTAACTATCAATGCATCTATCTCCATAAGTTTAGCCTCTATTTAATTGTTTATATCATAAATAATTCCAAATTTCTCTCTAAACTCAATACTAGGGTTACTACCTCTTTGTTCCGCATATCCCCTTTAGTAATAAGCTAGTTTTCCACCTCAATAAACGTCTAGACTCTCCTTGGGTGATTTTTGTGTAATACATAGTACATAACTTATTATATACCCAGGATCATACATGAAAGGATTAAAAATGAAGGTAATGCAGAATACCTGATTTTAGTTCCATCTTTAATTCTAATGGCATTTTTGAGCTTCAAATGATCACGAATCTCCCAGGACCATTATGAAAAGTGTTCCTGACATGAGGTTTAGGTCTTTCTATAGTTTTCTCAATATGTAAGTTCTCTTAATAGGTCAGAGAATTCTTATGCTTGCAATTGATATAAGCAATTGTAGGAGACCTTAACCTTTATATATAGCTTCCCTATTGGGCTTCCCCATCACAAGGCTGATATAGGTCCAGTATATACTAATTAGGATCCATTTTTCACCCGGACTTTGATCCATTAATTTAGATCATTTATTGGGCCACTTTATTATCTTTATCTGGATCGAATTACGTAACTTAATCAACAATTTATAGAAAAACCAAAAAACACAAATAATAGTTGTCCAACTTTATAGGAAGGGACAAAATTGTCCAACATTCTCCCCTTTGGACAAGCATTAACTGCAGTTTTGACTCTAGTTTAAAACATTTTAAAAACTCGGTTAAGCTACACTACTTTATTAGTCGACTAGGTTTAAAAACAAAACATTTGATCCAAAGATAATGAAAGTTCATCATTTCGTCTTGTAAGGTTTTCGATACCAAAAAGTATCAAATGCATATGTTATGTGCGACAAAGATCTAATACAATCACATATACCTAATACCTCATTAACATGAATGGGAAAATGGAGTGTGGAAAACTAGGATGATACCTTTATTATCTAAATTATATCATCTTCATTTGTAGGTCTCGATTTCTTCAACTTTATGCTAAACCACGTATGCTAAACTACATTAGAGAAATCCTATTTTCACTCACTGAATGCTAAACAACATTAGAGAAAACTTGTTTTCTCTCACCAAATGCTAAACTACATTAGAGAAAACCTTTATGATCTCCAACTGAATGCTAAACTGCATTAGAGAACCTTTATAGGATTAAAAACTTATGTCCTCCTACGTCATGTCAAATTTATGGATACCAGTACTAAAACTGTATGTGTCTAAATGACATGGGCACAAGGTCAATCTGTATATATGCCCAATGACCTTTAAATGCTTAAGATCGACCCAAATCTTAAGACTTTTATATGTATTATGAAAATGTATGATAACATGTATTACTGAGGATAAATGATGATCATTTTTATTGATGAACCATAACACTGTCATAATACATCAAAATGTACAAACGTACATGGAGTAAATATAACGATCCACTAATAACAGTATCTAAGGACATTAAAAAACCTATACTGTATACTTGTGTCATAAACACAAGTGGGCGAAGTCCTTTAGTTAAAGGATTAACTTACAGTTCCTTAATCTTTAAATGCTCCAAACCTTAATGTCACCTTTTGTATCAACACCTTTATAACCAAATAATTGACCTTTAAATGCTAAGACGCTGTGATATTCTTTGATGTTATTAAACAACACGGCAAGAAGATTACCACAGTACAACCAAATGGGTCTAGCCACTAAATTAACCACAGACAACTTAGAAATCAAGTTTCTAAGCTAAACTGTCTATAAAGCAACCCCATAGTATGCACTCTATATGCATAGTTGAGGAAGTTACCTGTGTCTTCTTAACACACTTCCATGACATTGTATCATCTGCAAATTTAAAAATGTAACCTTAAGTGGACTTTTGATCATCCGGACACATAGTTAAATTTGAATATGAATTCCCTATGAGATTTAGTTTGTTGACTACACTATATGTCAATATATAATACTTAATTCCCTTTAGTATCTTAACACTGGCTAGACTGCATTCCAATAGTCTACACTTAGATTAACTAGATATTGACCAAATAGTCAAACAGTGAATGCAATGTCCTCCCTAGTACATAGCCGAGCATACATCAGGCTATCAACCATACTAGAATATGGAACATTTCTTATAACCTCTCTCTTTACTTTGTTATTTGGATACTGTACCAAAGATTATCTCTCAATATGAGAGAGAGGTGCTATGATAGGTTTATAGTTAACTATATTAAACCTTTGTAACACATACTTAATGCATGCTTTCTATGAGAGGTTTAATGAGTGTTGAGATCTATCCCAGTGAACCTGAATACTTAGGACAAAAGATGCTACACTAAGGTCCTTCCTGTCAAGTTTCTTGACAAAAAGTTGTTTAACTTCATACAACATGGTCAAGTAACTTGACGTGAGCAATATCATCTACATGCAGTAATAGGAAGATAACTTTACTCCTCTTAAACTCATAGTACAAGCATCTTTTTAGCTTTATTTTCTTTGAAGCCGAAAGAGGTCATAACCTCATCAAATGTAAGGTATCACTTCTAGGAGGTTTGATATAAATGACATATTGATCTGCATAACACGCAAACCATGTCAGTTCCATCTAGATCCTGAAATCTCTCAGGTTGCACCATATAGACCTCTTTATAAAGGTTTTTTACTCAGGAAAGCAATTTTGAAATCCATCTCATCTAACTCTATATCATCATGAGCTACAATTACCTTAATCACTTAAAATGTATCCTACGAGGATATGAGAGAAAATATAATATAAAGTCAACCTTTCTCTCTTAGTGAACCATCAGGCCTGCAATCCTTCAGGTTTTAAATCTTCGTTTACAACTTACGGGTATGTAGTTCTAATGCAAATCAACTAGCTCCTAGACCTTACTATGCTTCATGGCTTACATCTCATTATTCATCGCATCCCACCACACATCTGCATTGGGTCCAAAAATAGTTTCTGTAAAATTAACTGGATCCATAACATGTCTAATATAATAGTCCTGTACACCTTATAAACTATGTAATCAGATGGGATAGCAAGTTATCTCACTCTAGTGGATTTACTTAACTGTATGAGATGTTGTACCCCTAGTAACCTCTGTGTCTACAGGTATGGGTTCTTGTTCTTGTATAAGCACGGCACAAAGACCTAGACCTACGAATCTAACTGTATAAGTCATGTGATAACTGTAGTATCTGCTCTGCTATCATCCGAAAGGTCAAATGGTCTACCATCATCATAGACATTGTATTCCAGAAACATAGTTGTTTGCGATTCCACTATTTTAATCCCTCCTTCTTTACAGTACAAGTTGTAGCCTTAAAGTGATCGAGATATCTTACTAAATAGCAGTGAGCAGAACGAGCATGCAATCTTTCTTTATAAGGATCATACTACCTCAGTAGGGTAGCCCCATACACGAATGTGTGTAAGGCTGAGTTTCCAAACTTCTAGATAACTAGGTAGATTAGTCCTATTTTGCATTGACTTCTTCAAGTCCTTTAGGATGTTGTTATGCCTTTCAATAATATACCATTTTGTTCAAAGCTATTTGGCATAGTAGATTAAGTCACTATTCCAACTGATTCCATATATCTAGCAAACAGACCCTTTAAGGTCCTGAAATGCCATGTTTTTCCTGATATTCTCCTCCACGGTCTAATTTGTTTATCTTGATGAATTTTCCCAATTGGTTCTCAACCTTCATTATTTAAGCAAGAACATATAACTGTAATGGGAATAATTATCAACAAATGTCATCATATGTTTAGAATTGCATAATGCAACTATATAAGGTCTACTAATATCCGTATGTATCAGACTTAAAAAGTCAAAAGCATGAGTTGATGTCAATATCTTTATTAGTCAACTTACCCCTGTAATAGTCAGATACATGTTCCTAGATCATCATAATCTAGAATTGAGAAATGCTTTCCTTGATCAATCTCTCAACACTAGCTCTAGAAATGTGGCTTAAACTTTTAACCTTTATATATAGCTTATATATCAGGCTTCTCCATCACAAGGCCGATATAGATCCAATCCACATTAGTTGGGATCTATTTTCTACCCAAACATTGACCTATTGATTTAGGCTATTTATTGGGTCACTTTATTATCTTTATCTGGATTAAATTACGTATCTTAAGTGATAATTTATAGAAAAAATTGAAAAATGAAATTAGTAGTTGTCCACTTTATAGGAAAGAGCAAAATTGTCCAACATTTTGGACATTGTCCATTCTTCCCAAGCAAGTTTTCCTACAATTTCTCAAGGACTAGATTGTTGGTTCCTTTATCCTTGTTTTATAGATCCTCATATGCAATAGGTGAGAGATCCTCATCAGTTTGACTCCTAGTTCTCTTTTAGGGTGTTTCTGACCTTATGCAAACCTTCCCCACTAACTTCTTCTTCTTGGCCATAGTTATGGTACATGTTAACATTAAGGTTTACTATGTATCTAGAGGAGAATGCATGGGTTCAGCTAGAATTTTCGTAATCAATGGTGCATTATTCTTCTTATAGGTGAACATATGCAATATATCTAAATATACGTAGATTTCGGTATGATAAGGATGGAAACATGTTAAGTAGATAATTGTAGATAAGTGCAAAAGGAGAGAACTCATGGTGGCATCCGATTCATGAGATAAGCTATATATGTCACGATATTAGCCTGATAATTTTGAGGAACACTCGCACCAATAAGAAGAGCTTTAGTGATTTCAAGTATAGATATGTTTTTATATTCCACAACATCATTTTGTTACATAGCCCATAGACGAGTAGTTACATATAAAATATCATTGTCTCCAAAAAATTTTGAGAGTTTAGAATTAAAGTATTCTTTACTATTTTCTGTTCAAATAATTTTAACTAGAAAAAAAGTATTAGGTATAAACCATATGATAGAAAATTGGAAATACATTTGTACATTACTCTTGTATTACATTTTGTATATCCAAGTTATATTGGTACAATCATGTATAAATATAATAAAGCAACAAATTCTAAATTTAGTAATAATTGGGGCATGTTTCTAAGCATCGGAGTGGATCAATTCAAATTGGAGTTGTTATTTTATTAAAACTTAAATGATGTGAAGTATGATGACTTTTAGCCACAATGTAAACATCACACTTACAAGAATATTTTGAAATTCCATCAAATAAAGATATATGTAATTTTTTTAAATAAACAAATGAGTCATGGTGAAGTTGACGATGCCACAACCAGATAATCTTTTGGTTATTGTTAGTATGACTCTGAACTTGATGGACATGAACTAAAGCAATATCATCCTCATAAAATAACCCCATTCTCCTAGTGCCATGTCTAACAATTGCTTGAGTTCAGATATCTTGAAGTAAGTAAAAATTAAAAACACTTCAATGCAATAAAATCTAAATGTTCCATAATTTGACTAAAAACAAGTGATTTGATAGTATGCAATTATGTAGTGAAAGAGTAAGGGTATGGTTATAGATCCTGCTCCAATGACTAGGTTAGACTCCTTATCTGCTGTCATAACACTATTGTTACAAGGAGAAATAATGTATTAAAAGAGAGTTTTATTATAAGTTATATGGTTGGTAGATCTTGAGTCAACTTGTATCATGAGTTATAAAAATAAAATAATAATAATAATAATAAAGAAGGTTACTTGAGGTAGTAAGTGGAGTCATTTAAGGATATATGATTGACTAAAAAGAAGAAGAAGAATAGTAGTAGTAATAGTAGTAGTAGTAATAATAATAATAATAATAATAAAGAAGAAGGAGGAGGTTACTTGAGATATTACGTAGAGTCATTTAAGGATATATGATTGACTAAAGAGAGTAATTCACCTGTTCTAGCAGTACGATTGTTTTTATCATGTTGCCAAAAAAGCTACACCAGGAATAATATCAATGTATTGGCTACTTTTGCTTGTGCTAGACATTTGTTGTTTCGTATTTTGTTTTGTTATTATTTTTCTGTAAGTGATTTAAGATAGCCGTGAATGTAAAGACAACTAACTTTGATATAGCGAGTCCCATTGCAGTGCCTGTAATGCAACGTATCTTTTTCTACTTCCTTAGTGGCTCAAAGAGTGCGAGAGTTAAAAGACGTTGTTTTAGATACCATTACCATAGAAGAACCTTCACCAATATTCTTTTTTCGGATCACGGTGACATGACTTTGAGCCTCTCGTAGCATTACTCACTATCTACGACAAGTTTCATTTGAAAAAATATCCACTACAACAAAAATGACATACGATAACAGATGATAAGCGCTATTAAATATGAATGGTAATACTAATGATATGCTATGACAACCCATGTTACTAAAGATATAATGCTTTAGTAACAGTTTTGATATGTTATTGTCGAGTTTAATATGACATTTAATGATAGCTATAAATGCGTTTATATTACATTTTCGAAATGCTATAAATTAGTTATTTGTAACATTTTTAAAATGTTATATATTAACTTTTTTAATATCCTTAAATTGCTGTAGATATGTATTTTGTAACAGTTTTGAAATGTTAAAAGTGATTTTTTCATAACATTGTTTAAATGTCATTATTGAGTTTATTAT
>JAOQMP010036430.1:0-11645 GCA_027563575.1 Erythroxylum pedicellare | reverse complement strand
ATTTAATTGAGTTGTCCATAATTTGAAAATATATATGTGATATATATATATATATATATCACATATATATTTTCAAATTATGGACAACTCAATTAAATTGAACCTATGTCCATAACCACCCTTAAAATGCATCTAATACATGTATCACAAAAAAGATATTTAATTTAGGTTGTGACTTGACTATGTATCTAAAGTTCATGATTCAATTCAACTCTTGAACTGAATAGTGTTAGTCTCGTCTTATTCGAATTATGAATGTGATTTTATTAGGAACCCTAAAATTCAATTATTTTGATGTCCAAATTAAACACTTTAATTCTAGTACACATACCTTTTTCTAGTCACACTAGAAATGCTATCCTCTGCTTGGATTAATTCTAAATTAATATTTAGGGTTTCCAGAATTTTTGAACATCAATTAGTCATCTAAAATATCCCTAGTTCATCTCAAATTTATCAAGACAATGTTGGCACAAGCCAAAAATATCTTGACAGTCAAAATTATCAAGATAAATGAGTTAACCTACTAGACACTAAAAAGACTGATTTGATGTCTGGAAATTTTTCGAAACTCTAATTTCTAAGTACATGCTACTAAAACCAAAATAATACATTTCTTATCTTATAAAAATAATTTCAAGTTATTATAACCGAAACACATAAACATAAGTCATTAAACAAGTCAACCCCATCAGCTTTCAAAAATTTATCCAGTGTTGATTTTAACTTGATCTATTAATTGAATCAATTGCAATTAATTCTGAAAAATTCCAGAGTTATATACACATTCTAAATGTGCCTAATAAAAAATTCCAGAATCTCATTCCTGGAAATTCTTTATAAACTAAGTGGAATTCGCTAGCACATCATATGTCCATTAACACTTGTCATACACCACTAACATGCATGTAAAATTGAGAATAAATAATCAATCACTTCAAAATAGGTGTCATTCATCTTATACACGTGGTAACATCATAAGTGCATGTTCATAAAAAAATTTATAAAAAAATTTTATAAAATTATTCTGGAATTGACAAGCATGAATGTTCATCAGATTTCTAGAATTTTCCAGAACTTCATACATGCATCGGGCTGAAATTAAAACTGTAATAGAATAACAAATGACATTCCATTAACAGAAACATAAAATAACAGCTTATAAACATTTATGTGAAATAAAATGAGAAAAACAAGTTTTCTAGAATTATTACAAAATTTTCAAAATCAGTATACATATTATGTTTTCTAGAAATTCCCAGAAACTAACATATGAACAGACTAGAGATTAATTTGCAATAAAATAGAAAATTACATTCAATTGAAATTTCCTTTGACATAAACACAACATAACATCTTATAAACATTTCTGTGAAAGAAAATCATAAAAATATTTTTCTACAATTTATAAGAATTTTTTGAAATCAACAGTTTACCCTTAGATTCGCAGTTATTTTGATCACTTAAATTAACTCTTAATCCAAGCAAATCATTAAGGGTTTCATTATGCCAATTTACTGGAATGTAAGTGGATTAACTCTCAAACTCTTTGATAGTTAATTATTCGACTTACGAACCTTTCTAGAGTCAATTATAGTATAATTCGTCCCTTTAACATCCGTCACTTGGTTCAGAGTATAGGCTATTTATCAACTCCCACTAAAATGACTATGTCAGATCTAATCCAAGTGATGTTAGTTCTTGTCCTAGGATCTCACTACTCTATGTGTCGCTAAAGACTCTCTTTATGACACATAATTGCTCTGACCAGAGACTCCCGAGGAATAACCCCGACCAGAGGCCATAGGTATCATCTCCTTCTATCAGAAGTGGTGAATACTTTATTAGCTACCCAATTACCTTCTAATACCAATAGTTTTACCCAATCACCACCCTATGAGCAACCTCATCTTGAGGCAATAAGGAATGGTGTCAAATCATAGGATCAATGTCTGAGATATCCTTGAGTACCTCATGTCTAAGAATATTTGCACCATTACTATGATGAGATTAATCACTGACATTTGATAGATCATCTATATAATAATCTCATAGTGGGTCATTTGATGTACTTACTACTCTTAGTAAGCATCCAAATGTTAACTATAAACATCTCACGCTTACAGTTTATGAGATCGACTGCTTGATCAAGTCAAGGAGTATAACATGTGCTAGTCTATCCGGATTAACAATGTCATGTCTCATTAATCCTATGACTAGGGATAATTTAGATACTAACATAATTACACTTGATAGAATCTTATTCTCATGATCTCATCATGATTTACTTCATGCTATGTTTGATATCATGAACTTCATTAATTCGATTTAAGAACGACATCAATTCATAAATAATTGAACATCAAATTAATGAAAATTTCCTTTCTCTTTATTAATCAAAATAAAGTTTGTACAAAAGTCCTAAAGGTTATTGCCTTTAGAGCACTACTCTAATAATGAACAAGCAAAAAACACAAAAATCCCTTAAAATTTTTTCTAACACCCTAAGCTATTAAAAGTTGAGATTTAGAGTTTAAAAAAGGATGAATCTAGAGGGAAAATGGCTTTAAAATATTTTTCTGAGTGGTTATTTAGAGGATTTCAGAGAAAATGAAAGATAGATTAAGAGAGTTGTGTAATGAAAATATGGGGCAAAATTTTAAAATTTTGGCAACAGTGGGAAGTTTTGTGTTTGAAAATTATCGTGGGGAGTTCTAGAAAAATTAAATATATGGCTAAGGGCACAAATGTCTTACTAAATCGTATATCCTAATATTTTTAACTGTTAAAAGCACATTGTAATATATGATCATGTCCCCAGGCCATGAATCCTACTAGCTAAAATTTTCAAATAAATAGTCAAGGACAAGGGTGTTCTCTAAGTTGTAGATTTTAATACCTTTGACTTATCAAAAATATGGCCTGCAATATGGGTATGAACTATACCATAAATCCTATTAGAAAACTAAAAAATCAAAATGGTATAGGAGACAAGCATGTCTCAAGTTGCGTTCAATAACATAATTCAATACATACCTAATTTTCGATCTTCCTATTGTATTTTTCTTAGTTTTTTCATCTCCAATCTTTTTCAATGTCCCTCCTTAAACTTATAGGTGGGTTCCTCTGTATTCTTAACTACAAAAATAGAAAAAAAAACAAAAATAACTAAAAGGGGATATAAATTCATCAATTTAGATTAAAAAAATTTAAACCACATATAAAAAGAATCTAAATTATTGGTCGTCCCTAATGCCAAACAAAAATAAATAAATTCATGATATCAAGATTAAGGACCTATATAGAAAATAAATAATAAAAAAAGAAAACACATAAAACTAAAGTAAAAATAAGAAATAAAATAAAACAAACACGTATTTAAATTGAAAATATCTAATAAAAAAGGCCTCTGTTATTCATGGAAAATAAATTAAATAAAAGTAAATTTTGAGTTTCCTCCCAATAAGCACTTCTTTAGAGTCTTTTAGATTGACACTAATATTAGCAAGGTAGAGAAAAGGACTTATTGTCACAACCTGGAACTACATCAGGCACATGACAACCGTCGTATACCCAGGCTAAGAATACTCACTGTACCATTAATTTTTAACAATTTGCAAATAAGTTCTTATGTACATCAACTTTTCCAATTAAGCTTTCTAAGTGTCCAATAAGTCTATAGATCATGTCTAATCACATCTAAGGAATTAGAACACATTTAACTCGACCAACATGACCATATCCGTCCAATGGACTCGGTTTTACATATTTAGAAGCTTATATGTCAAAAATCTCCAAGATTTCACATACCGATGAACTCTAAGTTCATGTAAGGGCATATAACATTATATATATCACTGGCATATATACCGAAAGAATTCAAATACATATTAAAACTCATATACAACCATGTATATATCAATATATAGTAATATCTGGAAGTACAGAGCAATACAAAATGGCTCAGAGAGTCCAGCGTTACAAGTCCTCCCCTCTCAAAAGAGTTTCATCCTCGAAACTCCTAAGTCGAGGATACAAATAAATGGGGGTATTGATGTCTCGTAGCATCCTTAGGCTCCCATGTCATCCCCTCGACCCTATCGCTCTTCCAAAGAACTTTAACCGTGGGAACTTCCTTACTACGCAACCTTTTTATCTACCTATCTAGAATATGGACTGGTTTCACCTCAAAACTCAGGTCTTCTCTCAGCTCCACTGAAGGTGCCTTCAAAACATGAGATGGGTCTGGTATATACTTCTTAAGCATCAAGACATGCAACACATTATGGATTTTCTCCAAGTTTGGTGGTAATTCCAACTGATACGCCACATTCTTGACACGTTCTAGTATACAGAAAGGTCTGATATATCGAGGGTTCAGCTTCCCTTGGCTCTAAAATCAAATAATACCTTTTCATGGTGATATCCGAAGGAAAACCATATCACTAACTTCAAACTCTAATGATCGTTTCTTCTTATCTGCATAACTCTTTTGATGATCCTGAGGGACTTTCATCTTCCCCCAGATGACTTTTACTTCTAAGTGATAATTTCTATCAATTTGGCGCCTTCGACTTTGGTTGTACCAACCTCATCCCAATATAGAGGTGTCCTATACTTTCTTCCATAAAATGCTTCATATGATGGCATGTCGATACTTGTCTGATAATTATTATTATAAGCAAATTCTATCAAAGGCATGTGTCGGTCACAGCTCCCTTGGAACTTCATCACACTTGCCCTCAGCTTGTCCTCCAACATCTAAATGGTCCTCTCCGACTGACCATCAGTCTGGGGGTGGAAGGTAGTACTAAACTTTAGTTTAGTCCCCAAATACTTCTGGAATTTTGGTCAAAATCGAGAGGCGAATCTCATATCCCTATCTGGTATTATAGAAACTGGCACCCAGTGTCACAATCTTATCGATATATAACTTTGTTAACCTCTCCAATGAGTAGGTTTTGTGGATAGGCAGAAAATGAGCAGACTTCATCAATCTGTCCACTATAACTCAAATAACATTGTGACCTTTCGATGTATGAGGTAGTCCAACTATAAAATCTATTGTCACATGCTCCTACTTCCATTTTGAAATAGGCAAATACTGTAACATACCTGCTAGCTTCTGATGCTCTTCCTTTATCTGTTGATAGGGAAGGCATCTGGCTATAAATTCTGCTATCTCTCTCTTCATCCCTGAGCATCAATAGCTTTCTCTAAGAGTTCGATACATCTTGGTGCTACCAGGATGCATAACATAAGTTGAAATATGACCTTTATTCCAAGATGGCTCGCCTAAGACCCTGATTATCTAGCATGCAGACTCTATCTCCAAAGACTAACAACCCATGTTCTTTCAATTGAAACCCCTCACTGTTGGGACTCGTTTCTAGAGCCCAACAATCCGGAGTCATAAAACGTGAGCGGGTTTCCTTGTAGGGTTATTTCAATGAACCCTCACTTCCTTGGAATCAATCTTTTCTAATTCAACACAAAAGGGTATAAAATTTTGTTTAAAGGTAGAAAATTGTGTTAGGAATTCATTGCTTCGAGAATCACTTCATTTGGAGGTCAGATGATGAAGTTATGGCCAAAAGAATCCAACATGTTTATGTCCTCAATCGTATGGCACCTATCTTGGCGCAATTGCCATAACTTTCACAAAAGATGTCGGATTGAAGTCATTTTTAGACGGTTTGAAAAAGGACTTCTAGATATACAACTTTCATGAGAACTCAAAGTGAGATTCTGCCTCTAAAAGGGTCAAAATTTCTGTTTACTGTAGCTATTCTGTGAATGTCCATTCCAAACCCGAGAAGGTCCATTTAATGGACATGAACTGGGCTGGGGTCTTTTTAGACTTGAGAAGGTTTGTTTAACGGACTTAATGTCCATCTAACAGATATAAGGGATTCCTAAACCCCTCTAAAGCCTCTCCAACACTTCCAACATCCATTCTAACATCATTTTTCACCCATAACCTCCTCAAATTGACCCTTTTAGTGCAATATCACTTCATATCCATTTAACTACTAAATACATCTCATTAACTCTTGAATCTCAACTCAAAAGATTCATCACATATAATCTTTCCAACTCTAACATGCTATTCTAATACTAGCAACAATTAGGAATCTCAACAAACAAGAATATGCACATCGATCATACTCAACTCAACCTTTAAAAATAACATAGTCATACAAAAAGGAACTCCACAAGTTCTCATTTCTAAACAAATGAATGTTTGAACAAGCTTTACCTACGTATCAACATACACATCAAACTTAATACAAAAATACAAAAGGATGCTCATGTTTGATATGCCTATAAAGCTATCCAAATTAGCCACTATCTTAGTACAAAAGATTTCTAGCTATCTTGGAGTTTCTAAATGCCTTGCAAGGATCGCTAATCCTCTCGTTCTGCACCTAAGGAGGAAAAATGATGGGTTGAGCTACATAGCTCGGTGGCTAATATATTTATAGCCATTGGCAATGATCCACACAATCAAACATACATGAATATCTATATAGGCATACATATCTTGTCTTAATCCAGCAATAAAATTTCAGCATTCACAATTCCAGTTTACATCTCATAATTCAATACATCATCACATAGAACATAATGGATGTAATTTAACATTAAAGCATAACACTCAAATTGCATCTTAACTTAACTTATCAAAATGAAAATGCACAAACAAATGGCTCGACGGTTCCGTGGAACAAAATAGAGAAACCGAAGTTTACTCCGTGAACAAAACGAGTCCACTTTTTGGATCTCGTGTGCCACAAGTGCGCAGCTGGGAGAAGGCTTTGTGTTGATGTACACGTGACTACGAAACGGTAACACTCTCTCCCAAACACAATTAACTCTCATGCTCAATTCAATCAATCACAAATTCATATTCTCATGCTTTTTTCTTCTTTCCATTTAAATCAAAATGCCATGCCATGATACAATTCCAAGGCATAGCATAATCATACTCATAATTCAATTTTATCAAATGTCATACATCATACATTTTTACATCACAACATTTCAAAGCAAGTCATTTTAGCATACAATACACACACAAGGCATTTTGCTCATTACATAATAACTATAAATAAATTACCCACCTTATAACTTTTGAAAATCCAAACTCAATTTGGCCCTTCCTCTTGCCCTTGTGTAGGATTTTCTTGATTTCCTAGAACAAACCAATTTCCCATTAAATTCCAATTTAATAGAGCCCCTAAAACTTCAACATCACAACAAATGAAATAATTGCTAAATTGGGTTTCGCATTAACTCTCCCATGGTCTATCTAGGTTAGAAAAGCCAATACCTAGTTTAGAAACCCTAAAAATTAAATGGGTCTCTCAATCATCTTCTTCCTCTAATCATTCCCAACATAAAAACTTTCTCTCTCTAATACTCCTTCATTATCAACACAACCCATTTCTTTGATAAAGCAAGAAGAAAAGATGATGAGCTTACCTTAAAAGCTTGATTTCTTCTTCTTCCCACAATTTCTTCTTCCTTTCTCTTCTTTCTCCATGGTTTTTCCTTCTTTTCTTCTTCTTTTCATGTTTTTTTTCTTCTTTCTTCTCTTAGCTTCCACGACACTCTCTCTCCATTCTTCTAATTCAAGCCCCTTTTTATTTAGCTTTCTTCCCATTTTGCCCCTCATTAAACTTGTCCTTTCATATTTACCCCTCCTTTCATTTAACACAAGCCTACTAACCACTTAGCCTATTATACTAACTTAATTCTAACACTTCATTCTAATTTCTAATTTCTATTCATACTTGCTAATTTAATGACTCATATTTAAAAATAATGAAATAAAAAAAGCAATAATAAAAAAATTCAAGGTTCAACCCTCACCCTCTTCGAATGGCAATTTCTCCCGAATGACCTTTAACTTGGGATCGTTGTCCTGTGATCTCTTGATCTCATCAAATAGTGTTGGTTGAACTTCAAACCATTCTAGTAATGTTCCGTCATCCTCAGCCACTGAGAGTCTAACCCCAAGGCTCTGTACACTCATCAAATAAGTCATATAAGGATTTTGCCTAACAGTTACTACCAAATGGGACTTCCGACTCAGTGCATCAGCTACAACATTTGCTTTTCCTGGGTGATAGTCAATCTCTAAGTCATAATCCTTAATCAATTGTAACCATCTTCTTTGTTTGAGGTTTAGCTCCTTCTATGTCATTAAGTACTTCAGACTCTTATGGTTGGCGTATATATGGCAAGTCTCCCTATAAAGATAGTGTCTCCAAATATTAAGTGCGAACACAACCGTTGCGAGCTCTAAATCATATGTAGGATAATTTAGCTCGTGCTTCTTCAACTGCCTAAAATCATATGTGATTACTCACCCACCCTGCATAAGCACACAGCCAAGTCCCTAGCTATTGGCATCATTGTAGACCTCATACCCAACCCCTTGGGTAGATAGAGCAAGCACTGACACATAAGTCAATCACCTCTTCAGCTATTGGAAACTCGCCTCGCATTTTTCATCCCACTAAAAATTTACCCCCTTCTGGGTAAGCCTCAATAAAGGAGCTGCAAGTAATGAGAAACTCTCAATAAATCTCCAATAATAACCAACTAACCTAGAAAGCTACGGACTTCTATCACATTCTTGGGTTGTCCCCACTCAAATATAGCTTCCACTTTCCTCAAGTCCATAAAAATACCTTCTCCTGATACCATATGCCCAAGGAATCCTACCTTTTTCAGCCAGAATTCACATTTTGACTTCGCATACAAGTATCTTTCGTGAAATATTTACAGCACAATTCGGAGATGTCTAGCATGCTCCTCCCCATCCTTAGAATAAATCATAAGGTCATCAATGAAGACTATGATAAACTGATCTAAATAAGGATGGAACACCCTATTTATGAAGTCCATAAATGCTACATTCAATCCGAACGGCATCACCAAAAATTCATAGTGTCCATACCTCGTCCAGAAAGTAGTCTTATATACATCAATTTCATCAATCTTTAACTGATGGTACCCATACCTCAAATCTATCTTTGAGAATAATGTAGCTCCTCTTAACTTATCAAACAAGTCATCGACCCTGGCAAGTGGATATTTATTCTTGATGGCAACCTTATTTAACTGTCGATAATCAACACATAATTGAAGGGCCCCATCATTCTTCTTAACAAACAATACTGGTGCTCCCCGCAGTGAATGACTTGGTCTGATGAAGCCCATGTACAATAACTCTTGCAACTAAACCTTCTGCTCTTTTAACTTTGCTGGTGCTATGCGATACAGTGGTATAGATATCAGAGTTGTCCCTGGGACCAAGTCAATAGCAAAATCAAACTCCCAATCAGGTGGCAATCAAGGTAACTCCTTTATAAAGACATTAGGGAACTCGAACACAATAGAGACATCTCCAAGTTTGACCCTCTGTACTGAAGTGTCAATCACATGTGTGAGGTATCCCTGGCATCCTGATGAATTAGCCTTTTAGCCTTGATCACTGATATCAAACAACTTGGGAACATTTGTTGGTCACTAGTAAATTTAATCGAGACTCTACCCTGATTTTCAAACTCCACCTCTTTCTTAAAACAATCAACCCTGGTGTAATACCTCTTTAACCAGTCTATCCCTAATATTACCTCAAAATCCTGGAGATCGAGGGGAATAAGATCTGTCTCTAATACAGCATTACCAACCTTTATCTCATAAGCCGTATATGCTTCATCATAAGCCACTTGCTCTCTAAGAGGAGTGACTATAATGAGAAGGGGATCTAATAGCTCTAAGGGATGATTAAAGTTCTCGACAAAGGTCACACTAACAAAGGACCTTTGCACGTTAGTGTCAATCAAAACTTTAGCATCCATATTGATAACACACATAACTCCTTATAACACTACGTGTTAGCAGCTCATACTATTTAAGAGTTTATTGGTACTACACAAAACGTGTATTACAATATAGTAATACAACAAGATAAAAATGTTCATCTTGAAAAGACCTTTAATTGTGTCCGGATTGGCTCGATCGTCCTCCTCTGTCATTGCATAAACTCGTTTTTCAGCTCGCAAAGCAAAACACTACTGACCTACTAGAGGTGTACTATTGCCCACACCAGTCCTCCGTGTGGATCCAGAAGATTGAACACCTGCCCTGGTAGTCTCCCCTCAGTGTCTCACTGATTGCACTAAGCTATCTCCTTCTCGAGTTAACATCCAAGCTAGTTGTGGACAAGCTCTCCTCAAGTGCCCTGTCTCTGTTGGATCGGAAAAATAAAACATGCAAAATTTAGCTAAAATGGTACATTTTAAAACTTTTTTTAGAAATCAAAACATAACGGAAGCAAGATAATCAAATAAACATGCCAAGCCATATATGATACGGTATATGGAAAATAATTATCATAAGAACAAGATGGAGATTATATTACGACTCCTTTGCTACAGCTTTAACTCTTTATTGTGCTATCCTATTCTTGGCAATATATCCTCTCCTAAGTGATGTATCCTCTTGTTATTGTATCCTTTTCTCGATATTGTATCCTCAACCAATCCAATCTACCACTTATTCTTCTTGGACAACTTGGTTAACAAGATCCTTTGGTGGGAAACGAGAAGAAAACTTTGGAGGAGATTTTTCTTAAAAGAAAGAAGCCAAAGATAAGACACCTCTCATGCAAATTTTGACTAACACGTGCAAGAAAGGAGAGAGAGTCCAAAAAATGCAAGAATAACTCTCTTACACCTTGTCAATTTCGGTTATGCATAAGAAGAAAGAAGAGAAGAGCATCCAATGCATCACTTCATTCTTCAATCAAACATAAAGAAGCCATTAAATGAGACTCTTCTCATTTGTTTTAAGATGGTTATATGAAAAGAAAAATAACCTAAAATGACGTGTCAATTTTGGTTTTAGTGATGAAAGAAGGAAGATGATCTATCAAATACACATCTTTCATCTTTAATCAAATAAAGGCTAAAAGGTTACATTACATGCCATCATTAAAAGACAACCATTAAACTATTTAATGGTAAGATCATTACTCTATTTAATGATGATAAAGCATGATAAATACCATCTTTATTTAGCAATTCAATACTAAATGTGCAGCTGCTCATTCAGCCCTAATAAAATCGAAATTGCACCTTCCATTTTCTTAAGAGTTTTGTTTTAATTTAATTAATCAAATTAAACCGAAGTCTAACCTATTTTTAAATGTTCATTTAGGCTTACATGGGCTTTAAAACCTCCATTTATATTTCTTACTTTGTTTGATAACCTTGAAGCTAAGTGGGAAATTTTATTGGACTTAGATAATTCAAGTTCCAATAAGCCTAGAATTAATTTAATCTCATTAGAATTAATTCTAAATTATTAACTAAATTTCATTCTATTAAAGACAATTAGTTGAACTCTTGAATTACTAAATATTATGAGACCACATTTTAAATAAGATGTCAAATTGCAAACTCTATTATGAACCTTATTATAGCCATCTGTACAACAAAGGGTAAAATTACCGTTTTGCCCTTATATTGGTTTTTCCTTCTAGGTCTCCCATTTTACTCTATATGGTGATTAACACACAAGATCTCATCTTGGTGTTAAAACTTGATGGGTAGCTAGTCCATCAAACT
>JAOQMP010036402.1:0-11646 GCA_027563575.1 Erythroxylum pedicellare | reverse complement strand
TTATTAGATGTTTTAATGTAATTATTATTTATTAAAATGATGAAATTATATTATTATAATATTTAAATATTTTGCATTATTTTTAATTTTATATTTGTATGATAATGATTGTCTTTTTATATTAATTGTGGTTATTATTTATATAAGAAATATTTAAAAATTATTATTATTTCATATTAATTATGATTATTATTTATCTAGTATTAACCAATACCAATATAATATATTATACTAAAATTTAATCCGATACCGTATTCGCAACTTTGCATATAGCATAATAAAAAAAAGAGTTACAAACCTAACGAGACGCCTGTAACAATTTTTGTAACGGGCTATATTTTTAGAGCAAAATAAATTAAATAATAAATAATGTTTTACAATTACGGACGCCATCTTAAAGTATAAGATCTATGGCTGTTTTTTTTTTGGCACAATTATCATTAACGTCTAATTTTTATGAGCTGAACGCCAACGCCAAAATTCTCCGATATGGCTCCGTTTAGTAGATGGCTTTTCAGCCATATTTTAGTGGATAATGGATTGGAGGGTGTTAATTGTCTGACAATTTGATTGGTTATCAGCGGATTGAAGCTCCTTTATGTATTTAATGATCTTTTCTTCGTGATTGCGTATCACGGTTGTTATTACCAAAACAAAGAAACATGGAACATAACACAGAAGCCAATCTTCGGATTTCCAGAATCGCAGCTCACCTTAATCCTCGCACCAACGACTTTCAGGTCTTATATTAAACACCCAGAATGGTCTTCTGCTTTGTAGTGTTCATTTTTGTTTGTTTCTTTTCTGGGATTTGAGCAAGATGTGATCTTTTTGCTTTTTTGAATTGAATGGCAGAACATGGGGAAGTATTCAAGAGTGTTCCGAGCAAATTGTCTGGCGAAAGGGGCATCGCCGGGGTTCAAGGTGGCAATTTTAGGAGCCGCTGGAGGAATTGGGCAACCGCTGGTTATGTTGATGAAGATGAACCCGTTGGTTTCAGTGCTTCACTTGTACGACGTGGTTAACACTCCTGGGGTGACAGCTGATATCAGCCATATGGACACAGGTGCCGTGGTAAAGTTCTTTGTTTTTCCCGGTGATGTTTGGAATGGTAATTAGGATTTGGGTTTGGATTTGTTTGTGAATATGTATAGGATTGTGAATTTTGACAACTTGCTAGGTTACAACTTTCGTCAGAATGACCAAAGATCATTGCTTGATTTCACTTTCTATTGTTTCATACTAGTGGGGATTTTGATCCCATTATGCTTTAATGTTTAACCTTGGGGCTTTCTGGACTGACACAATACAAGCATTTCATTACTGGGATTCTGAAGGATACAATGATAAACTAGATAACGGAAAGTTCAATATTGTTTGTATATGTAGGTTCGTGGTTTCTTGGGTCAACAGCAACTGGAGGATGCGCTTACATGGATGGATCTTTGTTACAGAGAAAGATGGAGAAGACGATATGTAATAAAACATGGCGGAAGGCATTATCGACGTTAGGATAAGAGCAGAGCGCAGCGTTTAAATAAAAGTCCAGTTGGACGTAGAATGAGAATATAATAGTAATTGTATTAAAGCCGAATCTCAACGATTTCAACGGCATGAAAAGTTGTGTGTGTGATTTGTTCTTCTCTCTCTCTAATCAATGGAATCTCTGTCTCTCTCTTCCTATTGGTGCTCTTTCTATTCCTTATGACAAAATCATAACAACATTTCACGACATCCGTTAGCCCATTTTTGTTATCAGCAATTGGTATCAGAGAAGAGAAGTCGACCCTGTGAAAGACAACAATGGCAGAAAGTACCAAAGGCGCATAATCAAGAAGATTGGAAGAAAGTCTGAAGAGTGTAATGGAGAGAATGTTCTCAGGGATTCAAAACAAGACAGAAAAAGTAGAAAAAGAGATGACGGAATTACAATCTTTACTTCTACAGAGCTTTCAGAAATTGGGAGGCGAGGCTGGAGTGACTGAAACTACACCACAAGGTAGTTGAGTAGGGCAAGAGAGAGAGGGAAACGTGACACCTACAAGAATGAGCCGAATTGAATTTCTGTCATTTGATGGCGAGAATGTTAAACTGTGGTTGTACTGATGTGAGCAGCCGAGAAGATGAAGGTGAGTGTGGCAATCTTGCACATGGATGAAAGAGCTCAAGAACGATACCGCTTGTACGTGAGGAACCGCAACCAAGCAGAAGTAGTGGGATGGGAGGAGTTCACTAAGATGTTGAAGTAAAGGTTTGACGCTGAAATATTCGATGATCCGGTAGGAGATTTTAAGGAGTTAAAACAACAAGGGACAGTGCTAGACTACTGTGCGCAATTTGATCACCACTCCAACAAGTTGACGTTGTCTGAAGAGTACTTGGTGGGGGTTTTCATTGAGGGGCTAAAACCAGAGATTAGAGTGACGGTGAAGTTGCATGAGCCTCACTCGTTGCATCAAGCTTACACGCTAGCTCGAAAATAGGAGGCCATTTTGAGATCTACGGGGAACACAATGTTTAAACACGGATCATTGATGAAGGGAACGAATGATAATGGCAGTTTCAACCTAACTCACATGGCTCACAGTTGGTGAATGTCATGCAGAGGTCACCATCTGACGGGTTACTACCTACTCCTACATCGACGTTACGACCGTCATCATCGGTAAAAACCTCTAAACCTTAGAGACATTTTAGTAGTCGGGGTTTTGACGAAAAAAGGGCGAAGGGCCTTTGCTTCTGGTCCAACGAGAAATATAGTATGGGCCATCAATGCAAAAAGAGACAACTATAGTTTTACGCAACTACGGGGAATGATGACAGTGGAAATAACTCTCTAAAAGCGGAAGAGGACGAGCTGGAAGGGAATCCTGAAGAAAAAGATAACCCAATGGTCTCTATGCAGGCCATGTTGGGATTATCAGGGAACATCGAATTCAAGCAAATGAGGGTAGTTGGGGTGCACCAGAGAAGGAAGATACACATACTGATCGACAATGGGAGCACCCATAATTTAGTGGACACTTCGTTTATAAGGAAAGGAGGATGTCAGCTCCAAGAAATAGAATATTCTCATCACTGTAGGGGGAGGGTTACAACTGAAAAGTCATTAGTATTGTAAAGGATTCACGTGGACGATGCAGGGAGTGCAGTTCACCATGGACACATTGGTACTGGCGTTAGGTGGGTGCGATGTTGTATTAAGGGTGCAATGACTGAGCGGATTGAATGAAATTTTATGCAACTTCAGGAAGCGAACTATAACGTTCAAGTGGGAAGGACGTGTAGTTACGATACGTGGGAATCCGGAAGGAAGATCCAAGATCGTTTCTAGCAAGGAAGTCCAGAAACACATACACCGAGCAACAGGGGGCCAACTCTTCATGATGCAACTATCTACACCAATTGAATTCCAGTTACAACAACTGAGAATGACCTCGGATCAATTGAGTGCATTCGATGAGATCAACGTGATTCTATCGGAGTATGCAGACGTCTTTCAAGAACCAACTGATCTTCATCCAAACCGCCAGTATAATCACAGGATAGTATTGAAGGAAGGAGTTGAATCCATCAATGTCCCCCCGTATAGATACTCAGGAGCACAAAAGGTTATAATCGAATAATCAGTTCGGGATCTCATGAGGCAAGGTTTATTAGATAGAGTTGTGGGTCGTATGCGTCACCAGTGGTCTTGGTAAAGAATAAAAACGATTTATGGAGAATGTGCGTGGATTATAGAGAATTAAGCAAACACACGGTGAAGGATAAATTTTCGATACTATTGATTGAGGAATTATTAGACGATCTATATGGGGCAGGGTGGTTTACTAAATTGGATTTACGTTCCGCTATCATCAGATCAGAATGCAACCGGAAGACATGTCGAAGACAACATTTAGGACTCATGGACACTATGAGTTCCTCGTCATGCCATTCGGCTTGATGAACACCCCCTCAATGTTTCAAAGGCTGATGAACGAGCTATTCAAACCGCACCTGCGCCATTTTATCCTGATATTTTTCGACGACATCTTAATATATAGTTCGACGTTGTGGCTGCATGTTCAACACATCTCAATGGCAATGGAAACACTGAGGAGGAATCAACTATTCTTAAAAGGTGTTAGGATATATATTATATATCTAAGTAATTATTTTGGCATTATTTATTAATTGGATATATAAGATTTTAATTGGATAATGACTTGGATTCTAAAGTCATGTAGATAATCTTCTAGTTGTAAAAGAATCCTATCTTGGACTAGAGTCTATTATCATGTTGATTTTGGAATTGTTTTACTGCTAGAGTTATTGTTGGATTTGTGGATTTCATGGATAAAAGAAAATAAAGGGATTTGTGTATATCGTGAATCTGCAGTAGATATCTATCCTTAATGTGAGTGTGCGGCAAGGGGGTTTTGACGTGCATGTGTGGCATACAATTTATGGGTGTTAGTTGTCTAATAAAACATATACTGCAGTGGGTGTTAAAGTGAAGATTATATGTGTGCGTTGTTTTTTTGGCCAAGGAAATTAGATATAAGCTGAATCATTAAGTGTGTATTGGGTGTGTGAGAATTATAAAGTGTGTAGTGGGTATATAAAAGACATACGATGTTGGCGTATGTTTTGGGGAGTGAGAACTGAAGATACGTGGGGGTTGGGTGAGACAAATCCATTGTGTTAGAAGAAACAATATAGTATACGTAAATTGTGACTTTGGAAAAACACAGTGGGCGTTAATTGGAGTTGTATGAGTCATCTTGCTTCTGGACACCTCATGTGCGCTACTTCTATTGTTGTTCTCTTGATTATTGTCGTAAATCACATCATTGCCCAAAAAGAGATGATGGTCGTATAGCCTATTGTTATTGCGACAACTTCCAGATTTATTTCAGTTGAGCAGAACTTATCAGGAAGTTGTTCTTGTCTACCTCAAGTGTATTTAGTTTTCATTCCTTATTATTTTAATTACTTGAGTTATTTGTTCATTGTTCTTTAATTAAAAGATTGATTGAGAAAATCTTCTGTTGAGGTTAGTACAAGGAGGTCATACTACTGGGTGTGAAATTCTTTTATGGGAAGTGAGGCTGAGAGATAGTGTCAAGGGTTGAGTGGTGTTGGCTCAGTAAAGCCTTGGGTAAATCTATTGTACTTCGATGAAAGTTTTAAACTGGGTGAGGGCCCCATAGACGTAGGCAAGGTGTGCCAAATTGCGTTACCAAATTTCTGATGTTTTTATTATTTCAGTTTTGCTTGCTTTTATTTTTTTCCGTGTTAAAGAAGTTTGCGAAAAGTTTGTGAAACAATCAACACCTTCAATTTTTCAATTGATATTAGAGCTAGGTCATCAATTCATAACTTGGTAGCAAGTTGGTGTAGATCCTAGTTTTGCAAACATGGTCATAAGAAAAGGAGCATTAATTATCAGACCGTCGCTATTGGATGGATCTACCTATCCTGCATGTAAATCACGGATGAAAGTATTCATCTAAGCTCAGGACATGAAAGCTTGGCATTCAATAGTACATGGTTGGAAGCACCCGATGACCACTGATGATAAAGGAGAGGCAGTTTAAAAGGATCCATCTGAATGGACAAGAGTCGAAGAAGAAAGTGCACTCGAAAATTCACAAGCAATGCATGCGATATTCAATGCTGTTAATGAGGGATGCTTCTTAATGATTTCAACCTGTGAATCGAATAAAGAGGCGTGGGATACTTTGCAAACTATTCATGAAGGGTCCAAATCTATGATAGCGTCAAAACTACAAATGTTAGCTATGAGGTTTGAAGAACTGAAGATGGATAAAAATGAGACTATTGGGGGCTTTCATTAAAGATTGCGCGACCTAGCGAATCAAGCACATCAACTCGGGAAGAAATATTCCAATGTGAAACTAGTCAAGAAGACATTGAGATCACTACCTCCAAGATTTTTTTAAAAAATTGTAGCAATCGAGGAGGCTCATGACATCAATGACTTGTCATTGGAGAAGGTAATTGGAATTCTTACAAATTCGAAATGAATTTGTTGAGGGACAATCAAGAGAAAAAGAAAGGATTAGCATTACAATTCAAGATTGGTAAAGTCGTGAATAACTTAGAAGATAAATCCGAAGAGAATGAGAATATAGAGCTATTAACACGAGAGTTTGGTAAATGACTGAAAATAATAAAAAAGGACAGACCCGACTTTAGATAATATGGCGGAAGTTCATCAAGTAACAATGTTAAACATCAAGTCAAAATATAAAAAGGTGAAAGGAAGGTAAAGAGAATCCAATGTCATGAATGTCAAGATTTCGAACACATTTAATCCGAATGTGCTAATACTTTGAACAAGAAAAAAGGAAAGTCCTTCACAAGCACCTTGAGTGAGAATAATTCCGACAGTGAATATGATAGCGAGGAAGAAATAACTAATGGTGCTGCTTTGGTTGCCTTACATAGCAAAAATCTAATTACGTGCTTAACAGTAACTGAGAAGGAAGTAATTGAAGTCGGAAAAGAGGGAAAATCGGAAATTTTCAAAAACAACTCATCTCAAGACCTAATATCAGATTATGACAGCGATGGAAGTGACCTAGATGACAAAAGGGGGAATATTTACGAGGCCTATGAATTAATGTACAAAAAGGGGTAAAAATATGTAAAAAGAATGAAAGATTGAAGGAAGAGAATCTTTTTATGAAGAACACCATCCAAGAGTTAGAAATTAATATTGACGTCAGATGAGCTTGGTGAAGCTTAAATTGGTAAGTACTAAAAAAAGATTGAGAATGTTGAATGGAGGCACAGAAAAACTAAAAAAGTTAATGGAAATTGGTAAGGTTAAAAGAGATCTTCAAGGCATTGGCTATAAAGATGAGTGCTCTAAAGTGAATGAGCAGAAAAATAATATGTTCAGATTTATCCGAGAAGAAGAAACATCAGGAAAGAATCGAAGATTTGTATCGACGTGTCATTTTTGTGGAGTTATCAAACACATAAGGCTGAGATGCTACAAGATGTTACAAATTATGTTTCAAATAGGTCAAAACTAAAAATTTAGACACTCTCCATTAAATTTTCAGCAGCAACCCATATTACCGAAGCATAATTGGATTAGAAACGGTCAATTACAGACACGAAGACATTGTAAAGGAAAAACAAGAAGTTGTCTAGATTCACAGTTAGTTACTGCTTGTAAAGAAACTGGTCAAACAAAGGGCAAGTTAGTTACTTCAGAAGAAGAAACCGATGACAAACATAATATGACGAAGAAAAAGCCCAGGTTTGAATTTCTTCGAGAGGCACAGGGACTGTGTGCTTTATATTTTTGAAGTATTTTTTGTGTTGTTAAAAAAAAGAGAAAACGTAAAAAATATTTAGTTCTTTAGTTTTTATGTTACTATTGTAGTCTCATCTTTTTAGTAGTTTACATTGTGACTTCTATTTGGATCCATCGAAGACTCCTCAGCTCTCTCATCAGTGTGGGCATCTCTCTCGAGTATCTCTCTCTCTTTTGGGCATATCTCTCAGTGTTTTGAATGGTGGTAATTTGTCTTCTTAACGTGCTATGATTTTTCTGCTGCACCTATTGTTGATTATTATGATTATACGTTTTGATATTGTTTTGTCCAAGGGAGAGACATCAGATTTTAAGGTATATGCGTGATTATTCGTTCTACTTTTTGGCATCTTTTTGTCCCAAGGGGGAGAAATTTGGATGATTGGATAATTGTGATGTTCTTTAGAACTTGATATTTGATTAAGGGGGAGTATTTGTCATATGAATTGTGAATTTGATACTTATATGTCTAATTATGCTATTTAGGGGGAGTTTTATATTTGTGACAAACAATGCCAAAAAAGGAGAGATTGTTAGGATATATGTTATATATCTAAGTAATTATTTTGGCATTATTTATTAATTGGACATATAAGAGAGTAATTGGATAATGACTTGGATTCTAAAGTCATATGGATAATCTTCTAGTTGAAAAAGAATCATATCGTGGATTGGAGTCTATTATCATGTTGATTTTGGAATTGTTTTACTAATGGAGTTACTGCTAAATTTGTGGATTTTATGGATAGAAGAAAATAAAGAGATTTGTGTATATCGTGAATTTACGACAGATATCTATCTTTAATGTGAGTGTGCGGCAAGGAGGTTTTGACGTGCGTATGTGGCATAAGTTATGGGTGTTAGTTGTCTAATAAAACATATACTACAGTGGCTGCTAAGGTGAAGATGATGTGCGTGTGTTGTTTTTTTTGGCCAAGGAAATTAGATATATGCTGAATCATTAAGTGTGCAGTGGGTGTGTGAGAATTATAAAGTGTGCAGTGGGTATATAAAACACATACGACGTTGGTGTATGTTTTTGGGATTGAGAGCTGAAGATACGTGGGTTGGGTGAGACAAGTCCATGGTGTTAGAAGAAACAGTGCAGTGTGCGTAAATTGTGACTTAGGAAAAGCACAGTGGACATTAATTGGACTTGTGTGAGTCACGTTGCTTTTGGACACCTCATGTGCGCTACTTCCATTGTTGTTCTTTTGATTATTGTCGTAAAACACATCATTGCCCAAAAAGAGATGATCGTCGTATTGTTCATTGTTGTTGTGAGGACTTCCAGATCTATTTAAGTTGAGCAGAACTTATCAGGAAGTAGTTCTTGTCTACCTCAAATGTATTTAGTTTTCATTCCTTATTATTTTAATCACTTGAGCTATTTGTTCATTGTTCTTTCGTTAAAAGATTGATTGAGAAAATCCTTTGTTGAGGTTAGTATGAGGCGGTCGTACTATTGGATGAGAAATTCTTTCACGGGAAGTGAGGTTAAGAGGTAGTGTCAATGGTTGAGTGGTGTCGGCTCAGTAAAGCCTTGGGTAAATCTATTGTACTTCGTTGAAAGTTATTAAGCTGGGTGAGGGCCTCGTAGATGTAGGCAAGGTGTGTCGAACTGCTTTACCAAATTTTAGGTGTTTTTATTATTTCAGTTTTACTTGCTATTATTTTTGTCCGTACTAAAGAAGTTTGCGAAACAATTAACACCTTCGATTTTTCAAAAGATAATAAGTGTGTGTTTGGAGCGAGGCAAGTGGAATATTTAAGGTACACCATTTTAGAAATGGGGGTCACGACTGATGACCGAAAGGTTAAAACTATTGAGGAGTGGTCGGAACCCAAAGGGATAAAGGAGCTCAGAAGGTTCTTAGGGATTACAGGGTATTATCGAAGGTTTATCAAAGGATATGGGATGATAGCTAAGCCATTAACAGAGTTATTGAAGAAAGACCGAATGACAAGCTAGGAATGGCAGGAAGAAGAACAAAAGGCTTTTGAGAAATTAAAAGGGGAGATTACTTCAACTCTGGTGTTAACATTTCCTGATTTCTCTAAGGTATTTGTTATTGAAGCAGACGCCAGTGGACATGGTATAGGAGCAGTATTGCAATAGGATGGCCATCCTATAGTCTATATACGAGAAAGAGTTCCTGGCGATAATCAAGGCCATTAAACATTGGCATCATTATTTGAGCTGTAAGCCATTTGTTGTGACAACGGACCACATAAGTCTAAAATATTTGTTAAAACAAAGGTTGACAACTCCATTCTAGCAATCGTGGCTTCCAAAATTGATGGGCTACGATTTTGAAATTCAATATCGAAGTGGGAAGGAGAACAATGCCGCAGACGTCCTTTCAAGGATCACAACTGCGGAGATGATGATGTTGTCGGTAACACAGCTACATGGTGAATTATTAGAAGAGATAAAAAAAGTGTTTGGAGGAGGATCGGATGATGCAGGAGATAATAAGTTGATAAATGGTACATTAAAGTCCAGTGTGTATGAGTAGAAAATGAACTGTTAAGGTGGAAGGGTTGATTGGCAATGGGTGATAACAAGGGACTAAGGCAACAAATAATCATAATTAGCCATGATGATGCGATGGGTGGACATACAGGAGTAGTAGCTACAACAAAGAAAATACAAAATATGTTCTTTTGGAAGGGTTTGACCAGGGATGTGCGGAGGTACATCCAGAACTGCATGGATTGTCAAAGAAACAAACATGACAATTCTGCCTATCCAGGCTTCCGACAACCGATAAAAATTTTGAAGGGGAGTTGGAGAGAGATAAGTATTGACTTCATTGAAGGGTTACCCATATCTAAAGGAATGTTAGTGATTTTGGTAATTGTTGATCGGTTTACTAAATTCTCTCACTTTGTATCGGTGAGACATCCCTACGTTACTAGTGAAATAGTTGAATTATTTCTTAACAATGTATTTAAGCTACACAGGATGCAAGAGTCGATTATTAGCAATAGGGACCCAATTTTCATAAGTAAGTTTTGGCAGGAACTATTGAGATTACAGGGAGTGCAACTTAAATGTTCCATTGCCTACCATTCCTATACCGATGGTCTCACCGAAGCAGTAAACAAAATTTTAGAGATGTATTTACGGTGTTTCTGTAGTGAAACTCCTCAGCGGTGGAGTGAATGGCTATCGCTAGTGGAGTGGTGGTATAATACCACCTATAGGCCTTCAATCGATTCTACACCCTTTGAGGTGTTATATGGCTACCCCCTACCAGTATATACACTATATATAGCTGGAAACTTGAAGGTGACAGAAGTGGATCGCGTTCTCAGGGACAGAGAAACTACGATCAACATTACAAAGTTCCACTTACAGCAAGCTCACAACAGAATGAAACAGTACGCGGATACTAGACGTTCGGAGTGTAAGTTTGAAGTGGGAGAGATGCATTGCTCAAATTGCAACCGTACCGACAACATACTTTACAGAGGAGAAACAATTAGAAATTGTCTCCCCTGTACTAAGGGCCATACAAGGTGATGCAGAAAATAGGGAAGGTAGCTTAAAAACTCGAGTTACCATTAATGTCCTTGATACACCCTATATTCCATGTGTCACAGCTGAAGAAAGCAATACTGGACCAGAGCAGAGTTACGTCGATGTTGCCAGAGTTTATTTCCCGGTTGGAGCGATTGCCAATAGTTGTATTAGATAAACACATCGCGAAAAAGAATAACATGGGAATATCTCTTCGACCTTCAAAAATGCTATTCGAAAATCAATCTCGCGGACAAAAATAATAAGGGGAAGGGGATTGTTACGGAGAAAGATGGAGAAGACGATACGTAATAAAACATGACGAAAGGCGTTATTGATGTTAGGAGAAGAGTAGAGCGCAACGTTTAAATAAAAGTCCAGTGTTACTCCTGTGGGAGTTCGGATCTTCTGTCAAAGATTACCTTGTCCTACTCTGTCTAACGTTAAAACAACGTTGTTTTTGTTAAAAATTTAAAAGACTCTCGGTGTAAGCAGTCCTCTTTCAAAGGCAAAGCCTATTACAAGCCACCTACAAGTCGCCTACAACTGTGACAAAAATTCAGAAGTGCTAGATTTTTGTTTCAACTTCTACTATCCCACTTCTGCTGATACATAATTTATTTATATAATGAATTTAGTAAATTATTTATTTATTTATTTTTCATTTATGTACATAATTAATTATTTGTCTTTATTCTAAAAGTGCTTTAATTTTTGTTTGTTTGTTTAATTCTTTTTATCTTGATGATGAGTATAAACATATATTTTTATCCTTATTATTATT
>JAOQMP010036352.1:0-11648 GCA_027563575.1 Erythroxylum pedicellare | reverse complement strand
TTTGTTCTTGTTAACTAGTAATTAATTTGTAATTAATATTTAAAAATACCTTTTTTAAATATCAATTCACTCTTAGAGAAAATTTCTTAAGTTACTACTAATAAAGAACAATAGAATATTCTCTCTAATTATTTTAGAGTGACAAATCATTGACTTACTTAACTATCTTTATATGACTTATATTATGTCTAAGAACTATCGAGTGAGCTACCCTAAATATGATAGATTATAAGTAGCATTAATATCCAGTAATTCTCACATGAGATACTCTAGTAATCTCAAATCTATGAATCAATTATATAACTATAATGATGAGAAAATTTACAAACACGTAAGTAATATTTTATTTGGAATTCTCATAATTGGGTCAGTTCAGTAAACTTATTCTCAAATAAACACCTATATATTTGTTTAAGTATTTACACACTTTAATTTCTAAGATCAATTATTTTATTTATAAGAAAAAAAATAGAACATGTACTAATTTTATAGTTTGATGAATATTCAGTCTTGATAAAACTACAACTAGAAACAAGTAAATGTAAATTTTTTTCTCATAATTATGATTTCATCATAATTTCAATTGCCTAATAAGTATTCAATAGATTTTATCTTTAGTATTAAAACATCAAATGTAGTTAATGAAATTTATAAAAATAAAGAATGCTTTTATTAATTAAAATAATAATATAATACATACAATTGTAACTAACTGATTGGCTGCAAGGGTATAAACTAACATTAATTTTATGATATGTGCTTCATATTAAGCATTTGAGTTATCATACTGCAACTACAAGATATATCACTGTTAATAAATTTTGCTTGTGCCTGGAGTCTTCCCGTTGAAAGAATTCGTACATTGGAGTTTAGCAAGTTCAAAGTCCATTATTTCCTCATGGTACAAATTGTTGTGAGATTCTATTATAACCAACAACTCTATGCATTGACAATATGTTGAATGCATTAAGAAGATGCTAAAAACATCACTGTCAACAAAACTTTTTTGTGATTAGAGTTGTCCAAGAGTTCATCATTTCTCATGATGCAGATTGGTTTGAGATGCTGTCATATCTGCAGCTCTATGCATTTAGAAGATAGTAACTGCAATAGGAAGGATGACAAGTTTTAAGATCTTGACTTCATGTTTCAAAATGCTTCCAAAAATTTAGCTGATGTGCTAAGAGATTTATTCAATGATACCATCATTTAATTAAGTTCTTTGTTTCGTTGATTACTAAATAGTACAGGACTTACCTGGATGATTGTTGCTGTGAAAGAGCTTACGTTTTCCAACTGGAATAAAATTTCTTTTTGGTAGATTGAACATTTAGATGCTCATTTATAACATGAAAGAAAGGTTGCCGACTAACTATTCTGTGCGACTTTGTCAAACACTAAAATCATCTGGATTTCCTAAAATCCTCTCAAAACATTATGAGATCAGAGTTGATTATATATGGATAATTAGATGAAAATATTTTTTTACTTCAGTACATATCCAAAGTATGCTGCAGGTTCTAATACACAGAAAGAATTTGTTAACTGTGTAAAGTAAGGTCTAAAAATTTGATGAAACTTGTCTTAAATCTATTTCCTTCTTTTTGGCCCTTTTAGCTGTCATTTTGAAAGCTTTTAGTCTTCAGCAAATTCTTTGTGTGTTAACTTTCATCCAACATATGGTCAAGCAAACAGAGCACCTCATACGTTTTTCAGTTTTTGGCCTTTCTCTTTCTTTCCCCAACCAAGTCAATGATGCATGGAGTGGATTTCTTGTTGTTAATGTTATAATCACCACTTTAAGTGATGGAAGAATTCATTTTCTTGTTTGTAAGTGGGTTTTGGCTTGCTTTGTTCATATCCATACAAGGGTTTACTATTAGGATACGGGCTGTTTTATTTATTCATGTTCATCAATTACATGCTTCATAGTTCCTTAGTTGGCAGATCTCATTTGTCACTATCCATAATTGTTTTCCAGTTCCAATGTTGTCTGCCTACCCTTAACGTCAGTGTTCTCCATTTAAAAGTTCATTTCATTTTCAATATTTCCTGGATTTTGATATGGACATTGAGTGATGTGCAGAAGTATGCATTCAATTGCGTTTATTGTGTTTATATTGTATTGTTCTTTTTAGGACATAGAAAGTTGAGCAGTAGCTAAAAAGACTAGAAGGTTTCTGTCACATTTCAATAAAAGAAAAAAAGGAAGGCAAATGAAGGGAACGTTATGGTTTTTATTTTTCTGTTGAAGTCCTGATTTAGGAGAAGTCCTACGGTTGAAGTAAAGAGAAATATATAGAAAGCAGAAGGGAAGAAGCAAAAAATGGAAAAAAAATTGAAACTAGATTTAGAGAAGTCCTCCACATGATAACTGTGATGTGCTGAGAAGGAAACTCCGTCACTCTACTTTTAAGGGTTTAGACTGATTTGTATGTTAACGAGATAAGGAATTGAAAATTTGCTAGAAAAGGGAACTAAAGTATATAGTAGAACTATTAAAACAATTTAAACTCTTAAGAAAAACCTTGCCAAGACTTCGATTCCAAGTAAAAACTAGATTGCTTCCCAACATATGTTCGACCAAATCTCTTATTAGATGATTGCACCATTGTAATTTTAGTTCAATGTCAAATAGGAATGGGACTCAAATGATCTGATTGAGTAGGAAAGCTAGAGAATATTCATCTTCTTAGCCTAGTTTTCCCTAAAATTTGTCATGCTTATAATCTACAAGAAGGATTTAAGTCTTGAATTCACCTAGTCCAATGCATTTTGCATTTCAAAATGTTGCTGTTAACTCTTGCGAAAAAGAAATGTGAAAGAAGTTGAGTCATTGAAAAAGTTAGTTACACCTTGTTACTTGCTCAACTGTTAAATTTTTTGCACAAATGAATGGGACCCGATAAAGCATGCACTTCTCCCTATTCTAATAGTTTCCTTTTCTGTAGAAAATTAACGTTGTAGCCTTCTGGCCAGGTCTTCTTCCAATCAAATAATCTACCAGAGCAGATCACTTCCAGAGAAAGTCATCTGCTGAGTAGGTCATTTTGTTCTCTGCAGGTATATGTTCTGGCTATCCTTTTCATCCAATGGTTACAGATTCATTAAGTCAATCTATTATTTCTGCTTGCTCCTTTATTTTTTGAATGAATTTCACTATCAAAATTCCTATCATGGATTTTTAGTCAATACTAGTACCTACTTTAACACTGTTTAAGTTAATGTTTCTTAGTCTACCTTTCATGGTTTCTTTTTCTTGTATATCTAAATTTGAGGTTTCATCTACATCTGATCTCACCTACTCACAGATTCATTTCCTTCTGGTGTTTTTGCTAGCAATTTTATTGCCAGTGAATGATCTCAAGACATAATTTCCGCATAATCTTGACATTAGTTTACATGCTAATACCATAGTACTTAGGTTTCCGTTCAATATTTTACAATACATATCTCCACCCGAGTGTCAGTTTCAAGCTTGAATTTGTGGTACACATGATAGAAGAGCCAACTTAGTGCCTGATCTGCCTGCATCTAGATGGACACATTTAACCAGGCATTTTTTTAATCCGGAAAAAGATGCCAATTTTCCATCTATACATGGAAAATAAGTGCAGGATTGTTGTGATAACACCCGAATTATGATAATTTTTTGGCCATGCACCTAGTTTTGGACTTAATACCAGTTAGGGAAAGGCCAACAAGCCCCCAACTATACTAAATTTTGAGTGTTCAACTGACCACTTAAATCAAGAAAGCAATTTGATCCGTATTTAAGTGACCATTGCACAAGTCATTGACATAGTGTAGTTGACAGTTTTTGTTAATCCACTTTATTCTAGGAGTATTTGTCTTTGTCGTGGTTTCAATTCTCAAATTCAATAGATTTCTTTTATAATGTTTAAGGGACAATGTAAATGTTAGGTATCATGTTGTATATGTCAGTGAATTTTAAAGGATTATATGACACTTCTGCCAAAGCCCACCCAGTTACTTACCTAGTTATCAAATCTTTTTACTCCAAGGAAATTTTATCCACCATCTTCTGTCAATTAGATGACAAGTTAGAAAGTTTAGTGATGTGATCAGGTCACTTATTCCTGAACTTGTATCATTAGTTGCCAGTAAATGCAAAAGCAACTTTTGTAATATGTCAAATGATTTTTGTGTATTCCATACTATTCCTTGACTGAAACTTCTTCAATCATTGTTCCTATACTTGTTTCTTCATTCATTTCTTGTTAAATTGTGGACGAAGGCAGATACAGGAAAAGCAATTGCTCAAAAGACTACATTCTTCAAGAATTGCGAGAGTAATTTCTCTTTCTCACTTGTGATTTCACTTTATTAGAACCTGATTCTGTGACAAATATGTGAGATTATTATGCATAATATGAGCAGCATATTCCTGTATGTAAAATACTTATGATATTATATCCATTCAATTTTAGATTTTATTTTGTTCTTCATACACATTTTTGGCCTGAAATTCATCGGAGTACTTCCAAACTGCTTTTATTGTAATCACTATTAGTCACCTGTGGTTCATGAACCCAAATTATAACCTTTCCAGTTCCAACGTTTGGTGCTGTAATGCATTAAATCAGGATTTATGTATCTTGATGACTGAGATATGCAGATGATAACCTGGTACGGCTGTAAGTCACTGAATCTATGGTCCTGTATGTCAATGGATATTTTTTGCTCTAGACTGAAAATGGGACACAGATTTGTGAGTAATCGTGGACTTTTAATTTCCTCCAAGTAGCAAGATATTTTTGATGATGTACAAGAAGGCCCAGGTTTCTTCATACTTTTAAGTCTAAAACTTGTCGCCTGCGTTTCTGTTTCAATTCTATGCGTGAAACATTTTGGTTGATTAAATCTTAAATAAAATATTGCTAAAAGAGTGGCAGCTAATTTTTGCTCAAACTACAGGAATCTCCATTCAAAAATTCTATTTCCATCATCATGTTGTTTTCCCTATTTGAGGCACTAGGGCTACTAAAAAACATGTCTGTTGTACATTGGCATTGTCATATCCTGTGAATCAGTATCTTCTTCATGTAATGCATATTAATGCAATCAAATCATTCAATCACTAAAGTATCAAGAATACATTTTAGATCATTGTGCCGCAAACTTTTTCATACCTTTCATGAGTCGATGGGAAAAGATTGAATACAGTGTGATGAGATAAAATTGTTTTTCCATACCAAACCACCATCTCACCAGTATTCCTTACAGATCCTGTGTTGCCGTTTTGATACTGATTCACTTATTAACTCTTTCAAAATCATATATTGGAATATTCTTGCAGTGTACTTGAACAAACTTCTCAATATTGAGGACGTGCTGCTTTCAGAGAGATCTAAGATTTGGGTGTCTGCATTCTCATCAGGACTAGTTTCATTCATGATTTCTTCACAAGTGGCACGTGCTGAGGGAACTATTAAAAGTGATGTAGTGTATGAGGTTGGGGAGTTATTTGAATTGGGAATCCAGCTCTCTTATCTGCTTCTGTTGTTAGCTTTGCTAGGGGCAGGAACCTTCTTTGTCATTCGTCAAGTTCTTGTACGTAGAGAACTGGACCTTTCTGCTAAAGAGTTACAGGTATCCTGTTTTTGGAAATTGAGTTACAGGTATACTTGGTTATTAATGGATAATTCATTGTTCTACATTTCAGATGATTCATTGTTCCTCTTTAGGATTATATTATTTCCTCATTTTTTGTCATTCTAGGATTCAGATGATCTTTTGTTCCTTTCTCGTTGACATTAGGATTATTTTCTGCTTCATTGGCCATCAGAAGCTGTCTGCATTTGTATTTTTCTCAACAGAAACAAACATGAGCATTCATGTTCACGTACAAACTCTATATATCATCATATTCAGTAACCATATGCAGTCTGTTGGTTAGTGAAACCCTAATTTTCCTTCTGTTTTTGACCTCTTTAATTTTAGGAGCAAGTAAGAAGTGGTGATGCCTCAGCAACTGAGTTTTTTGAGCTTGGTGCTGTAATGCTCAGGAGGAAATTTTATCCAGCTGCTATAAAGTACTTACTCCAAGCAATTGAAAAATGGGATGGGGATGATCAAGATCTTGCGCAGGTATGATTGCACCTCATCTTGATGTAATTAACTTATCAGATGAATACAATATTTTGTAGCACTTTCAATGGATTTTTAGCGTTCAAAAGGGCAAGAAATGTTCCTACTTCAGGGGTATTTTCTTTTAGAATTGAATCCATATATCAATCACTTTAATAGAATAATACTAACACCATTGTCAAATGTAGTCACTGTCCTAAAACTAGATATTACATTTGTTGGATTTTACCTCTTTTGTTTCCTACCTTATCTGAGAATTTCACTTCAAACTTGTCCTTAACTTTTGCATATGGCTAGGAAATGAATTATCCACTTTGGCAGAGTAGAATTTAGTAAATGAGAAATTACATCACTAATTATCAACCTTATCCTCTCAAACTCTATTGTGGTAATAATGCTCCGCAAAACCTTGGTAAAAGTTCATCAAGTCATGCTCTTCTACTTTAACAATATGTGCTTAGATTTAACTACTTGATCCCAATAAAAACGAAACAGAGAAGAAAAGGAAAGGAAAGAAATGTTTAGGTTGCACTGAATATCTTTTGTTCACATTTCGAATATATATGAAACAGGTTTACAATGCTCTGGGCGTCAGTTATGTACTAGATGGCAAGCTGGAGAAGGGAATTGCTCAGTTTGAAATGGCAGTGAAGTTGCAACCAGGCTATGTCACGGCTTGGAATAATCTTGGTGACGCATATGAGAAAATGAATGACTTGAAGTCTGCTCTGAAGGCATTTGAAGAAGTGCTGCTTTTTGATCCAAATAACAAGGTAGCAAGGCCTAGAAGAGATTCGTTGAAGGATAAGGTACAAATGTACAAGGGAGTACCCGTCAAATCGAAGGACAGATGATTTTGTAGTTATGATATTCCAAGAAGTTTTTTTTTCTTTTTCTTTTTAAAGTTTTGATCTCTTTACAAAGATGAAGACCTTTTTAATTATATGTTTTGTCACCATACATAATCCAGTTGCATATGTTTACAGTCAAGCCTTTCTGTTTTGCTTTTCAAAGGAGGTTGAAACTTCCACAATGTTATCTCTAAAAATTTCCTGCAAAATTATTCCGGATTCCTGAGTTATATCACCTTTGTCTGGTGAGAATATAAGCTGAACTTAAATTTGAAACTGGTGCACATGTAATATATCCATTTATTTTCATCAATTCGCTTACTATTTATCTTTATTCATAATTCAAGTTGATTTGCATTCACCTCCCTTACCAGCCAAAATCATAAAATTGTTATAGAAGGCAACTTCTAACAAGACTCAAGTAAAAGGATGTTAAAAGGTGTTTCCTCCAGGACATTATTAACGATTAATAAATCCCAGATAAAGTAAAAAAAGAGGTTATATTTTGCATCTTTTTGTTGTTAAGAGTGGACTTTTATAAAGAACAAAATAAGGTAAAATAAAAACAGGGTAGAGCAAACCCTAGACAAGTGCCCCTTTTGCTCTTACTTTGGGCAGGCCTCCTATGATTCATGCATGCCAACCACATCTTATCTATTTGCCGTTTCTTTATATTCATCTTTATTTTTACTTGTGTTCTGGTTTACTTATTTTAAATCTAATACTTTTAATTCTTTTTTCTTCACCTTTTTTCATCGTTGTCCTAGTTCAAGAATACATTTTATTCTTATACATCGTCAACAAACAAATCAAAGTTTTTGAAGATTCGTAATAAAAACAATGATTTTTGTCAGGAACAATTTAGGAGCTTGTTGATTGCAAAAACAAACTACTTATTTTACACTAGCATACGGGTCGTTATTTGCAGTAAAAAGTAGATATCGTCTCACAAAAATTGTGCTTAGGCACTACTTAATTCAAGTTGTGCTTTGTCTAAGACTCAAATTTGAATAATAAATTGAAAAATAAACTAACTCAAGCAAACTAGCTATGAACAAATAATGTAACAATGGAAATCTATTAAGAGAATTAGTCAAGTTATAAAAGAAGGGATTTTACCTATAATTAGTGTTAATCTAGCCATTTATATGTCTATGGGATGTCGGTTCTAGACAATTATAGGATTGATTACTGTCTCTTGAGTTATAACCATTCCCTAAATTGTAAACCCTAATTGAATTATGAAACTTGCAATCTCTCAATTCATAAATTCTCCACAATTCTAATTAATTCTAAAGCTCTCTAATGAACAATCGGGTCTTGCACAGGATCTCTCTTTATGAAATTACTAACTAGATTGATTAAGTGGTTAATTTGATCGCCTAAATCTCGTTAATCCAATCTAATCATTTTTATCCAGCTCACCTTCTCGGTTTGTTACCAAAACATGCAAATATATTAATCAGTCAAAACACCTAAATTAAATAAACATAATTCAACTAGATTAACATTAAATATAAGTAAAATCTCAAAGGAAAAGTTGAAACATTGTTAACAAATCAAAATCCATAACCATACATTCCATCTCAGTCTTACATACTAAATGAATAAAAAGGTAAATGAGGAGGAAATGAAACATTGATTGGATGATTTAGGAATGTAGTGGTGTCCTGAGATCACCTATTCTAGGCAGTTTTGGTGTCGAAACCCTCCTCTTTTTCCTCTTCTTCTTTTCTCTCTCTCTCTTTTGGGTTTCCAAATGTAAGCTCAATGTAGACTCCTTTCTAGGGTTACATCGTAATACTTTTATAGTCTTTTCCAATTAATGTAACCCTAGTGCCTTTCCGGGGTCCAAAATGTTCGCAATGTCCCTCGAAAACTCAAATCTAAAAGTGACTCCACTTCTATATGCACGTAGGCCATGCGTTAGGTCCCGTTTTCAAAACCCAACTCTTGTTCAGATAACATAAATGTTGAGCACTGTTTTTGGAACTCAACTCTTACGAAATCATAATCACTGAACTTATTCCAATGAAGTTTCCTTAACCATTATCGAATCCTCTTCTTGCTTTGATACCATAACTGTTGGGCACCGATTCTAGAGCCCAACCTTCCTTATCATAAACCATGTACTTGTGCTTGATACCATGCATAGTTATTCCCATTTAACCCTCATTAGTCATCCTCGGTTCATCCTCATTTCTAATACTGTAGTATCGGGCCCTATCTCCCAAATCTTTCTTATATTGAAGCAAACATTCTATGCTCAACTTCCATCCAGATATTAAACATATTAGAGGTTGGGTTAAAATTCTATTCCTTCAGGTACTTTGATAGCTCTATGCCTCTATTTTATTTAGACACGAGGTTCATCTCATTTGGAGGTCGGATAACGAAGTTATGCCTGAAAGAATCAAATAGAGTTTTGACCTCAAACATATTGCACCTATCTCGGGTCAAAAGACATAACTTGATTTAGGATTTTCATATTAAGATCATTCTAGGAGGGTTCGAAAGAGGACTTCAAGATCTGCAACTTTAATAAAGACCTTGAAGACAAATTCTATCGTCTAAAGGGTGAAAAATGAAGCAGACGATAGCATCAAATGAATAGTATACAGAAGAAGAAGTTTAGGTCAAATAAGTAGAAACAGATGAAGCAAAAAGAAGACGAAACAAAAAGGTAAACAGAGCAAAAAGTAGATGAAACAAGGAGGCAGATGAAGCAAAAAACAGACGAAGCAGAAAGCAGATGAAACAAGAAGGCAGACAAAGCAAAAAATAGACGAAGCAGAAAACAGATGAAACAAGAAGGCAGATGAAGCAAAAAGCAGACGAAACAAAATACAAACAAAGTGGAGTCAACTTAAGAGGAAGCAAAGTCAACTTAAGATGATGCAACTCTTAAGACGAAGTGGAGTCAACTTAAGACGGAGCAGAGTCAACTTAAGACGATGCATCTCTTAAGACGAATGACATCATCACAGACGATACATCTTTATAGACGATGTGTCTCTTAAGAAGAATGACGTCATCATAGATGATACGTCTTACAGACGATACATCTTTATAGACGATGCATCTCTTAAGACGAATGATGTCATCACAGACGATACGTCTTTATAGATGATACATCTTTACAGACGATGTATCTTTACAAATGATGCATCCCTACAAACGTAATGACGTCATCACAGACGATGTGACATCATCACAAACGATACGTCTTTACAGACGATGCATCTTTATCCTCCTAAGCATTTCCCTTTCTAAGGACCATAACTCTCGATCCAAAGGTCCAAAAATTTCATACTATATACCGTTGGAAAGATAAAAGAAAGATCTACAAATTTCTAGAAGACAACTTGGTATAATTCAGCCTAGATCAATCCAGATTTTTTCCTTTAATTCATAACACAAATTTTAACCTTATGGAAAGCTTGTAATTTTACATTTCGTAAACTTCGAATGTCCTGAGCTTAACCATTCAGTTATCAAATTGACTTCATTAAGCTCTCAAAACTTAACTCATCTATCTTATCCCATCCAACTACATTTGATTAATCATAATTCCTGTCTTGCCTTCCCATGAATCTCACTTAGGCGTACGTGTGTATATGTATATATATCTACAATTTATGCTCAAAAGCTATCTTTTCAAGCTGATAATCATCTCAATATCATCCATACACAATTCATATTTCCTTAACAGCAAAAGAATAATGTTTGTACAAGTCTTTGATGGCATTCTAAGCCACATTACAACATCATCTCAAAGTCTTAAATTACAAAAGGTTTTTTAAACAAACAAACTTGTTGCTTTCCTAAAATCAACTCAAAATACAAATTGAACAAATTTTGAGAATTTCCCTTAGGCTTTTGATCACTTGATCTCTTAGTTATCACCTAAAGATGGGGTAAAAAGGGGATGAACTTGAAAGCTCGTGCGTAACAGTTTATAACAAAAACAATAAGTAAAACTTTTGATATCTTTTTTTTCTTGTCATGGAAAATTTTTATTGAGTTTATAGAACACATGTTCTTAAACTTTCAGCCAAAACCCACAAGTCAGAAAACATGAATGCGTCAAACTTGCTAACATAACATGAGCACATAAGTACATCAGAATGGTTTGGGTGGATCCAAAAACATGACACACTACACATTTCCACATAATGGTCCTGTGTAGTTGTAAACTTGAGGGAGTCCATGAAGGAGCTTCGTGCCACTAGCGGGTCGACAGGAGAAGCCTATAACTTGGTTAACGTGCACATGACAGAACCTTAGGAGACCACCATAAACCCACATAATACATCATTCATGACTTGTAAACTTGTTGCCCAAAATGACACTTTTTCGAAAACTTTCTTTTCATATACTTGATATATATCTTGAAAACCATTCTTGAAAACATGATTTCATAACCATATATCTTTTCAGAAATTACTTACAAATTCTTTTTATAAATCATCACACAATTCATGTAGCAATGTATAACAAATTCACAAATTATTCAAGAATAATGAATGCAGCATTTATGATGCAATTAAAATCGATAAACGTCTTTGATTTAAAGAAAACAGTAATGGCTTATTTACTCTATTATAATCATGTACCCACCTTGATTTCCTTGCTTAGAGACTTGCTCAAAATGCCTTCTCTTTGCAAACAACCTGAGGTATCAAA
>JAOQMP010036342.1:0-11649 GCA_027563575.1 Erythroxylum pedicellare | reverse complement strand
ATTGTTTTTTTTTCTTTGTGTTTTCTCTTCATCTTTCATCTTTTGATTTTTTTTTTGGTGTTGAAATAATAGCCATATATGTCTAAATCCAAATATTCCAACTCAAGGGAATTCAAAAATCTAGTTGTAACTTTATGATGTTTTTTTAATTTAAGTATTCCTTATTCCTTATTCTTTTGTTTCGTGAGTAATCAAAATTATTGAAAAAAAATATTTTGATTTTGATTATTCTATAACTGTTCATAAATTTAATGGTCTATAATTACTATAAGTGATTGGTACAATTAGTAAATAGGTTATTTATGAATTTGCATATTTACCTTATAAGAAATAAGAAAACTAAATTGAATAGTCATTGCTTTCTCAATTATTTAATTTATGGTTTAGTCTTTCCTATTAAGCTTATTACTATTATTCAATTGATATGGAATGTTTTCATACCCAATCGACTAATGGTAAGTTTTAGTGTGAATGCTGGGTTTGAACCAACTAATTCAGGAAAATTTAAGACTTGTTATGACTATCTTAATAGGTTTTATACTAACATCATGAATTGTAAAAATTATTCTTTTTAGACTAGCGATCAAAGTTACAATTGAAAGAGATCCTTCAATCCAACCAACTTAAGTAAATTTGAATTTATAACTACTTAATTTATTTTGATTCCTTGTTCATTTTAGTTCATTAGTTAATTAATAATAAACTCCCACCTAGTTTTATCAATATAAATTAAGAAACCAAATTTTAGTTCTTTTGAGATTCGACCTGGTTTCATAACTACTAAAAAACTTTAATAAATTTGAAATAATTTTAGGGGCTTTGACAACCTGTCCAAAATTTTGGAAATATTATTGGTAACTATTTTAGTTTCTTTATCTTATTTTAAGTTTACTACTAATCTCTTGTCTTATATGACTTGTTCTTCTCAGACAGGTGAATTGCAATGTAATCTATAAATTAAGAAGACAGTATGCCATTTAAGTAAGAAGACTAAGCAAGGAAAAGGTCATTCCTCTCCAAAACTGAAAGTTGAGATATATTTAATGGTTGGTAGAGATTCTAATTCTAAAGAAGTTGAAGAAAAGATGGAAAATCCAAACATTACATAATCGAGAGAGTTAGCAATACCAAATTTAAATCAATAATCTTTAAGTATAAGATTTCTAGATTTTAAGGTGGATTTCAAATTGAAATCTAGTTTGATTCACTTACTTTCTATCTTTTTGGGCCTTAAAGATGAAGATCCACATAAAAACTTGAAAGAATTTCATGTTGTTTATTCTGGAATGAAGCCATAAAGAGTGACAAAAGAATAAATAAATCTCATAGCCTTTCCATTCTCATTAAAAGATAAGGCAAAGGATTGGCTTTATTATCTTGACTCTAGCACAGTGACAACATATAATGAAATGAAAATATTTTTTGGATAAATTTCTTCATGCACCATAAGCTACCAATATAAGAAAGCATATATTTGGGATAAGACAATTCATTGGAGAAACATTGTATAAATATTAGAAGACATTTAAGTAGTTAAGTGATAGTTATCTGCAACATCATATCCTTAACCAAATTTTATAAAAGGCTATTGCTAATGGATAGAAGTATGGTTGATGGAACTAGTGGAGGAACTTTTATAAACAAAACACCATAAGTATCTAGATAATCGATTACAAACATGGCCAACATTATCAACAACTCAGGATAAGGATGGATGGAGCTGCTAAATGCATGAATGAGATAAGTAATACTAACCTTGAGGATAAGATTTCATATTTAACTACCGTAGTTTATCAAATGACTATAGGTTAATTATAATCAGTATGATTGTATGGAATATGCTCATTCCTTAGCATCCTCCATACCCATAGTGCAACAAAAACTACCTTAAAGAAGTTAACACAGTATAGGGATTTCCTAGTCAACCTCAATGGAAATATAACCCTTATTATAATCATTATAATCTTGGATTAAGGGATCATCCAAACTTTAACTATAGAAATCAAAGAGGTTAACAAAGATACCAACCTCACAATTTCAATAGATAACTTCAAACCCCTACATATTTTCAATCTTAATTTTCAAATTCAGGAATGAATTTGGATGAAATTGTTAAGGCACTTATAAGAAATGCAAACCTTGAGAACTTAGGAAAGCATACCACTTAATTAGTAGCTATTGTTAGTAAATTAGAAACAAAAGCATAAGGAAATTTACCTTCATAAATAGTGGTGGATCTTAAGGAGAATGTGAGTAATATCATTGAGAAATGAGAAAAAGATCTTACAGACCTTCAAATTTCATGAACTAAATATACCATTTCTAAAATCCATGAAGCAAAATTTAAAACATGAAAAGTTCTTTAAAAAAATATACATAAATAAAAGGAAGCTGAAGAGTAGAGAGAGAATAATTTTGGGTAAGAATGTATTAGATGTGATAAATAGAAATTTTTGAAAAAAATTCAAAGATCTAGATTTGTTTACACTTTGTTGTCTCATTGGTGATAAGACATTTAAGCATGCCGTAATAGACTTAGTTAAATCTATCAATGTCATTCCATGCTTAATTTGTTGAGCTTTAAATCTAAATCTTTTCAAGAAACTAGTTTGATTATTTTGGTGCTTAATTGGTGAAACTAATATTTATTTTATTTTAGGAGATGACAAATGGAGATTTGATCAAATTGGAACCTTATTTATCAAAGTTACAAAATTTGGAAAAAAGATGACAGATTGTTGTAGTAGATAAGATGAGATCACCCCTAAAGCCAGTTGTACTACAAGATTTTAGTTAAATTAGGAGACTTATTCCTAACGCTATTACGTGGGGATATGAATTTGTTTAAAAGATAATTTCTATAATATTGAAAGAAGTTAGTTTTTAAGGTAGGAAAGAAGAGAAAACATGTCACACACCTTCTCAATAATTTTTTTTTGGTTTCCCTTTGTGTTTTCACTTCATCTTTCATGTTTTCATCTATTTTTTGATCTTGAAACAATAGCTATAAGTGGCTAAATTCAAATATTTAATTTCACGGATTCCAAACTCTAATTGTAAGCTTTTTGTTCTAAACCTACATTTTTATTTTAATCCTAGCATTTCTTGTTTCTTATTCTTTTATTTCATGAGTAATCAAAATTAATTAATCTAACAAATTAATTTTATATTTATTATTCTATAGCTATTCATGAATTTAGTGATTCATAATTATTAGGAATTATTAGCATAAGTAGCAAATAAGCTTTTTTTTAATGAATTTGTATATTTAACTTACAAAAAAAAAGAAAACTAAATTAAATACTTGTAGCTATCTCAATTACTTGAATTAGGGTTTAGTCTTTTTCATTAAGCTTATTGCTATCAGTTAATTGATAAGAAATGCTATCATAATCAATCATTTAATGTTAAGTTTTAGTTTAAATGTTATGTTTGAACAAATTAATTTATGAGAAAATGAGACTTATTGCGGATATCATAATAGGTTTTGGACTAACTTCTTAAATTATGAAAATTATTCTTTGTAAACCAATGATCAAATATACAATTTGATGAGATCCTTCTTTTGAATCAAAGGTAAGTGAAATAGAATTTCTCATTTTTAATATTTAGTTGATTTATTTTAATTCATTGTTTATTTTAGTTCATTAGTTAAGTAATCATAAACTCCTACTTAGTTTTATTAAGTAAAATTGAGAAACGAGTTTTTAGTTCTCTTGGGATTCGACCTAGTTCTTTGATTATTATAAGAGTTTATTGAATTAAAATTAATTTTGAGGTCTTTGACAATCCATCCAAACTTAAATGAAAATTTTCATTATTACTCATCAAAATTTGGGAATTGACATTTTAAAAGTTGCCCACCTTTAGTCTTAAAATAATATTAGATCTCATTTATGAATAACTTGTTAACCTTACAAAACCCTAGAACCAATTATTCAAATTATATTTGATTAAGATCCAAAATGTTTAGTTGCAAGTCATAGGTTTGTGAAATTCGAAAGTTATCATCTTTAAACATACGACTTTTTTTTCCACTATAAAGGACTAGATTTACAATCACAATAAGGAGAATCAATAAACTGTAACAGGAATAAGAGACTCATGGTCTTTTTATATGTTTGTTATTAGTGTTTTAGATATTGTGTCTTCTTTGGGTTAAGTGTGTATTATTTTCAAAATTATTTTTTTAAATTAATTGAGTATATATTGAAAATATTTCAGAAGATAGTAATACAACTTTCAGAGTTTTTACAGTCCCTTGTCGAAACATCCAACGATTGCTCTACGTCATGCTTATAAAAAATGACTATGCATCTAAGACAATATATTAACAAATGATGATGACACTTCAAGATTAGTGAAGGTTCTGGATAAAAGAAGTAAACTTCCCCCTCCTTTGTTGTCTGATGCCTTTAGTCTTCCCTAATTAGGGTTGTAATCTCCAGTGGCAATGGAAGCTTTATTTCGCAACTGACACTCGTAGGTGAGAAGGTTCTGTATGGTTCTTCTTTCCTTGCTCCTTCATCTGATTAATTTCATCTCTCCTCAATCCAAGTTTAATGTTAAGATTCTCTTAGAACCTCATGACGTTGGATATTGCCTTCCTCCGGGGGAATGGAGAAGGGTCTTTGATAAGGTTTCTTCATATTTATTCTTGAACTATATTTCCTTTCTTCACCTTGCACATTAGATTCTCCCTAAAGCAATTTCCACTCTCTCTTGCTTTCCTTATGTTTCTATCCTTTGATTGTCTTGCATGCTCTTGTGTTGAAATACTTAGCCTCTTAATCATTTAGAGAGGCTAGGATGTTTTTGTTACACGTTTGGTTAATATTATTAAGTAGGACGAACTCTCTGAGTTCTCATAATATTTAAAATGCAAGAACATCTTTGGGTGATTTGATTCCACCAAATCGTCAGAGGTTCCTTTCCACAAACCATATATACAAAGCCCTAATGTGGGTCTGTATATTTACTAACAATTGTGGCTATTTGGTGATGGTGCTAGTGTGACTTTGAGGAGGGTAAGAAGACATGAACAAATGTAGGATTTTTTCACAACTTTGTAAAGAGTGAAAGCATACAAATAACAGACCTAAGTAGGACTGTCAGTGATCAGACAATGCCGAGAAGCACTGACAGTGATTATATGTGACAGTGAGAAGCTAAAAGCATGAAACAACTAATGGTGTGATTAATGGAGGAGGTCGTAGCTAGAGACTCTCTTTACTCCTCCTAACATTGTTGACGTATGAGGATGAATCTAGCCAGTTATAGCAATGAGTTGACTAATGGAAAAGAATAGGCAATAGTGACACTGAAGGCAGTGTTGCAAGTAGATGGCAGTGGAATGGTTAGAGATTGGTAGTAGAAGCTAGGGTTTGTTAGGGTTTCTTTAAGAAGATGAGGGTGATAAAATTTTGTTTAAAAATTTTGTGAATGTGACTTAACTGTGGCTTCTCTTATGTGAAAGTATTGTTAAGAAGAAATTCTTTGGCGTGAAGTCACAACTGTTATGGTCAGAGAACCATAATGATGCCACCAATGGCTGGAACTAGCTAAAGGCAATGTAAGAGTTGTTTGATCTAGGCAGATGTTATGAATGGAAGATTGTTAAGATGGTGGTTGGAAGGAAAGGAGAGCGGCTTATAATAGGTGGCATGTAGGAATGAATAAGAGAAGCTACATGCATATGATGTGTTAGTTTATACCCTACAACCAATTAATTGGTTGTAGTTTAATATCACAATATTTTAAAGATATTGTTTATCTTGTACATGTTTAGATGTATATGATAAAGTCTATGGGATAATTATACATTGCAAATCAAATTATAATGAGATTATATTTATGAGATTGATATTACATTTATATATTATCCCTAAATTGCTCCTATTCCTTATTTTATTAAGACTGCACATTAATAGAACGTAAAACAAACTAGCACATATTTTGTTTTTCCTTATGAAAATGGTAGTTGATCTTATAGGCTAAATTATGGAGATATTTAAGCAAATGTGCGGGTGCTAGTTAAAGAACAAGTTCACTAAGGAGACCCGATATGAGAAATCCAATTAGGGCAGTACTTGTATGTTTATGGAATTTTCATTGTGATGATTATATAAGCAATCCTTTAACTTGAGGTCTCCAATTATCTTATATAGAGATTGCTATGTTTTGATACTACCTATGACCTATTTAATCATGATCCATTCAATCGGTAGTCATTAGATATCGTATAAACTATATGGAAGTAGCTGTGTGATGAAGGTAGGATTCATCACCCTAAAGTAATTAGGGAGAATATTTCGTTGTCTTAATTAGTATTGATTCAAAAAAATCTTTAGCTAAGGTAGAATGATGTTTTGAAAATAGTTTACAAATGTCATTAATTGAATCGATAGCTAATGGAAAAAAATTAATATAACTTAACTTAAAATAGAGTAGACATTAATATAATCTTTGTTTGAAGGATATGCAGATATTTTATCAAGAAAAAACCACACTAAAGTAGTTTTCCACTTTGTTGCTCTAGCTTGTAGTTTTTCCAAGAGAGGGGATATTATTGGAGATTCTTTAACATTAAGTATTAGTTAGAGTTTCATTAATAGTTCACCATCACTTAACACAGGATTTAAAACCTTAGAATAGGAGGAAGAAGATTTAGGATTAAATGATATTAAGGGAGGAGGAGTTAGGGAAGAAGAGGTAACTGTAGTAGATTTTGAGGATTTCATAATAGGAATATAGGTGGGGGAGGATGGGTTATGAGAAACATGTATAAGGGTGGGAAGCAAGGAGTAACCATTGGATTTCAAAGAAAGAGTAAGAAAATGAGAAGGAGAAGAGAGAAAAAGGGGATTAGAGGAAAAAGGGGTATCAACAACTACCAAAGAGCTTAGAGATAAATATTGGATTAGTCCAGGGCTTGGTAAAGGAAGAAGGTTAGGATATAATTTAGGTTTGGAGGAATTAAAATGAACGGAGATCTTAGGAGGCATGGTGTCTAAATATGGTGGAAGAGGAAAGTGGTTAAGGAATAAAGGTTTTGAGACAATGTCCATACAAAAAAAGGTAAGAAGTAATCTTTGAAAACTATGCAAGAGAAAAGTAAAGAACTAACAATAAAAAATGGTTTAAAGAAAAAACTAGACCGGTGATTCAAAAATCCTAGTGAGAAAGGAGACCTTCTCTCTCTAAATATTATCACCCTTATCCTTTTTTATGAATTCTTATGATTTTATTATAATTTGGTTAAATTTATTTATTTTATGTTAATCTTACAATGATGCTTGATGACCATAGATTCAATCAGAGGAATTGTATAAAGGAGCAACAAGTGAAGTGTAATATAAGCAATATGAGAATAAAATTAACACTAAAAAATAATGGTAACATAGAATTTAGTTATAACCATATAGATTATTTCTGTTTAATAAGGTTATTTTTGTTAAATTATGTATCGGCATATGCTAATTACCTCAAAATATCACATGTATACATTAGATTAATTATTATTTTAATCTAAAAATTTAATTGTGCATGATAATTGGATAACCATATAAGTGAATCTCAAATCATAAACATTTATTTATTTTCTTTCTTTCTTTATTTTGCTTGCTTTATTTTAGCTAGTTATTAGTTTAATTATCATCAATAAACTCTTTTTGGTTTTATTTAGATTTCTTATTGAACTAATATTAATAGGAGTAATAAGTAGTTCTTTATGAGATTGATACTTTAGATCACTCCAATTTTAATAACTTATTGTAATTGACTCTATACACTTACATATTTAATTGATCAAGTGTTTTTATAATGTTGCTGAAGAACTATGATTGCTATTATTATTAATCTTATTTTTGTTTCTCTTTTTATTTTATTTACATTTGCTTATGATTTCCTTCATTAGTTTGTGGTATTTGGGCAAAAAGGAGAGAAGAGATGGCTACACATAATGATGATATAAGTTTTGGTATGGAATAACAATAACCATTAAGATTAGTATAAGGGATATCCAATTATCAATGATTAATTACAATTCCTAATACATTAAACTAAGTCAAAGGGTATAGAACTATAAGATGAAATGATTACATCTTCACAAACTCTCAACCTTTAGTGGATTACCAGGTCAAGACATAATAATATCTTTCAAGGAATTTTATTCAACAATCCAAAAATTTACAATAAATGGCCTCATAGATGATGAGCTTTAAATGAGATGCTTTCTATATTGCATGAAAAAGCAAGAAAAAACTTGGATTCTATCAATTGACAAGGAATTAAGTGTATGACATATGCATGATGAGATTCTTTCCACCACGTAAGACCATCAAGCATCGAGTGAATAGGAAGTATTCCATAAAGCTTAGGAGGGATATAAATCTATGCTTATTTAATGCCCACATCACGTATATTCATTATAACTGGTGATGTTATTCTTCTATAACGGTTTTAAATAGTACACAAAACTTTATTTGACACAATTGCACAAGTGACAGTCTAAATACTATCGAGGAGGTGAATGAAATCATAGTGACCTTCATAAGAAATTCAACAACCAAGGTGGTATATTGAAAAATGAAAAACACCCTTTTCAAGGTTTAATAGTTTTAGACTTAGCATCACAAATTAGTGATCTATCAAACTAAATGAAGATGATTATGAACCAATATATGGTAATAAAGAGGCATGCTATCATTGGAACACGTATAGGAATATACATCCAATCTTATACTACTACAAACAGGTAAATTTTATAACTACTTATAGAGGAATGCAAAGAATGAATGAAACTTCTTCCCATACATATAGTCCATAATGGAGGAATCATTCAAACCCTTCATATAATAAGAAAAGATCTAAGCAAAACTAATTTATGACTTGGATTTTAACAAAGACCTAGTATTTATAGTTACCACCATCATAAGAGAAATCATGCCCACTATCCTTGTCCTCTAATAATTAACTTTGGATTCGATAAGGAATCTACTTAGAATGTTGCTCATATATTGAGTATTTCATAATGGCCCTATCCTACTCTAATTATCAAATAATAGGGAAGTAGTCTCCCCATTTCCTACTAAGAATTTAAAGCTATTAACTAAATTATCCCTCATCTTAAGTAATTGCCTCATAAACCACAAGAAAGAAGGCTTGTATTTGATCTCTGATATAATTTTTCCCATCAAGAAATATATATGAACCCATCTAACTAAATTGATACTTTCCAATATATCAGCCTCCATAATATTTTAGGTATAAACATTTAATTAAAAAGGTTTAAGGGAGTAATCAAAGCCCCCCACTTCCCTAAGTTTGCATAATTCATCCTAATTTGCCTTTGCGATCTAGTTTTTGGTTTGACTACCTACCTATAGGAATCTCCTAAATTTTTACTTTAGATATCTCTTTAGTCAAGGATCATATAAGATGACTAGTGCACATATAGGGAGCATATTATTGAATTTATTAACTGAACTCTCTCTTGTGTCGAATTCACCAGAAAATAAAACCTAACTTAGCACAACTAAATTTATAGTAGTGGCGAGCAGGGATGGTATCTACAAGGAATATATGTGTAGCTTTTGTAATGAAAAGAATCGGTGTTTAGGATATTGGAAGGGTTTTGTTGGATTCAAATAAGAAAATAAAGTGAAATTAAACTAACGAAAGCAAATTAAAGAACACAGTCAAAAAGTGATAAAAGTGATGAATGGGTTTGGAATCCGACTCTCAATTTAATTACAGCCTACACATAAATAAACATACTTTATTGTATTATTTTTTTCAAACCTCTCTCATAGAATATTGAACATAGATTAATAATAAGCTTTGTTAACCTTGGTTTTCATTTAGATTGTGTTTAATCAAAATAAGCTCTTTAACTAAGCCTAGCTATTGAGTAACCTAGAACAAACTCTCTAGATTTAATCAGACAGCTGCATTACCAATAAGGAAAATATATCAACCTAGGCAATAACCATACAAGCTCAAGTCATTTAACCTATAATAAATTATCCCTATTGATTCAACATCATTATTTTCCACAAATGAATCCAAAAATAATAATGATTATGTATTATATTTAAGATTCTAACAATGGGTTCATACATAAAAAATTAAATAATAACAAGAATATTAATTATCCATACATGAGTACCCAAATCAATAAGCAAAGGAGAATATAAATAACCCGTAAAGAGAGAAAGAACAACAATACGTAACGAGAAAATAATTAAATATGTTCTTCAACTTCGATTTCACCTCCAAATCTGAAGAAGGAAGATTAACCCTCCATAGATACCAAGGAATCAAGATTTTTAGCCCTCCTCTTCTTCCAAAAATGATTCATGCCCCCCTAAGACACTTAAATGTCATTTTATATGAAAAACTAGGTTTTTAGGAAGATATACTATTGGATACATAGACGTGTGTCCGAGAATGTATGTCAAAAATGCCTCTTTTGAATGTATACACGACTGTGTAAGTAAACGTACAATCGTGTATCTCCTAAATCATGTTAAATTATTGTTCTTATTGCAACTTCTTATCCCAACTTCATCCTAATCAATATCGTTCTTGTTCCATAAAGATAAATGAGTTCTATCATTAAAAGGATGACTCAAAGAACGTTCTTTTAACTCATTTTAGCTCTTCAACTTTTAAATTGTACCTAAAACCAAACATGAACTAAAATGAATATATTAAGCATTTCAAAGAATTAATCACTAAGTGTTAAGGAGTGAATGTATAAATAATTAAACATATATCAAATCCCCCCAAACTTAGCTTTTGACCGTCCTTGAGCAAAATAACAAAATCAAAGTCATAAACCAAAACACTTTCATAATTTCCATATTTCCCAAGAATAGATAGCCATCATAGTAAGAACTCAAGATTGTGCCTATACTCACGATCAATCGAAAATCATTTCCTTTAGAAACTGAGAAAAAATGTGCTTAAATATGATAAATTTATGGGTGCCCTCAAACACTATTATTGATGAAGACATTCTATAACTTTGTATATCATTTCATTTCTCCACCGCTAAGATTTACATGCATATGAATCAAATGACTTTTCCAAGGTTAAATGTGGGCAAGGGCTAAGGTAAGATGTATTTAGGTAATTTATTATAAAAGCCATAAAAGTTAGTGAAGTAAGAAAAACATTCAATGTAATATCAAGTGCAAAAACTAACATTAACTCAAAATAGGGTGCCATTAGCTATGATGAATGCAAAGTTTCATAGCTCAAATTCAAGCTCTCATACTATAAACCTGATAAAGCTTAAGGAATTAAAAGGAATCATTCTTACAAGTGACAACAACCAATACATTATATCCATAAGTGGTGATCCTTCAAAGCATTATCTACCTCATATGCATCATACTTAAATCACCCATTTCATGCAACTTTAGGAGGAAAAACTAGTCATGAATAACTTTGCAAAACAAATGCAATTCCTCCTTGATACTTTAATTTAAACATATTTTTCTTTCTTTCCTTTTCTTTTTCTTTTTCATTTGCTTTTCTCTTTTTCTCTTTTTTCTTTTTCTTATATACAAAATGAAAACAGCTACATCAATAATGGAATTCATTAATAAGAGAAAAAATGACATTCCATAAATTATAACTAAC
>JAOQMP010036313.1:0-11649 GCA_027563575.1 Erythroxylum pedicellare | reverse complement strand
TATATATCCATTTCATAATATGATTTACCTTTACTTTAAGCAAAAGTTGTAATTTGATTTCTTATTTGAGTAGTTTTTCTGAGAGTAAAGTACTTGGCAAGAAAATTCTAGGATATTTGATCCCATGTTGTAATGGATTTTGTTGGCAAAGTTTTTAGTCATGCTCTTGTCTTGTACCTTATTGCAAAAGGGAATAGTCTTAATTTGATGGCATCTGGTGAGACATCATTAAGCTTTCGTGTGTGATAATACTTTAAGAACATTGAGAGATGTATACTTAGGTCTTCAATGGGGGACATCTCTAAACCAATTCCATCATATCATGGAGAGAAATGAAAGTTTTAGTTCAAAGTTGTTGACTTTAATATTAGACTTTATAATACCTAAACTAATCCTTTAAGCATTTGGTGTGGCAAATTCCTTTAATGATCTCATGTTTTATATATTCATTTTTTCTTATTCAACCTCTATTTATCTTTGAAGTCTCCTTCTTATATGTAAAGATCATTCTAAAAACTTAATGTTTGTTATGTTTTAGTTATAAGTACATAGTGTGACTATAGTTGGCGCTAGTGAGTATAGGTCCATCCCAGGGGGACTAGTTATTAACTACTAATTTATTATAAACTTAATTTTCTAGAATATCAAATACTATTAAATAGATGAAAATAAATGAATAATTTTAAATACCACATAAAAAAGTGATCAAGTATAAAACAATATATGAATAAACTAGATCAAGGTAAGATATTCCCTAAGAATTAATTCATTATGACGACCGCAGTCATACATGTATTAGGCCTCTAACCTTAACTACATGAATGAGTTGAAAGAACTCTATGAGTGGTATAGAGAAGGCTAGGAAAGAAGTGTTAGCTTCTTTAAAGTCTAAGTTCATATATAATAAGACTTGGACCTTTTAGTAATTTAATTCACATTAAATTCTAATTTCAATTAAAATAATTCAAACTATATTTAATTCAAATTAAATAATGGTTAAGCTCAAATAAGATCTATATCTCATATTGGTCTTTATTTGTTAAATATCTCATATTTAATTATACAGATTGTCAAACTTTATAATCAAGTCGTCCAACTTGATTAAAATTCATTTTTCTATTTTCAATCGTTTTATGTATGTGACTTATTAGGTTCCTAAATATATTGGCAATAAACATAAATTAAAACTATAAATCATATTTAAGATTTCATTCTTTAATTAAATTTATATCCATATATTAAAATTGGTGTTTAGCAATAGTTCATGACCAGTCAAATAGTAGGAATGTTAAAATAGTTTTGCCTAACTTTTTCGTATAAAATTGTTATATATAGCTCAATTATTTCTTCATATTATGTCCTAGTTAGATAGAGTACAGAATTAATGTTTACTCTATTTAAGTCCAATCATGTTAATTATTCATAATAAATAATTCATTCAATTAATCACATTTGAAATCTCTTTTGAAAGTTTCATTCCTCTTTGATTAAGGATCTTTTGAATCAATACTCTAAATACTATTAGAGAATAATGGAACATTTTTTAATCACTTTAGAGTATTGATTCTTATATTGATTACTCAACTACCTTAATATGGTTCATATTATATTTAGTGACCACTAACTAAGCTACCTTTGAATAGAAATGTCATAAGTAGTATAAAAAATAACAACCCTTATATGAGATACTTTAGAGATTCTAAGTCAAATGATCACTTAGACAATCATTACAGTGAGAATTTTTGTAGATATACAAGTAATATTTTAAATGGAATCCTCATATCAGGTTAATTTAATAAACTTATTCTCTACCAAATACTCTCACGTTTGATTAAGCATGTTCATATTTTAATCTATGAGATCGACTATTTTCTTCATAAAGAATAAACATAATATGAACTAATCTTTTTATATTATACCAATGTTCAATTTTAATAGAATAATAACTAGAAGCAATTTATGAATAATATATAAATATAATAGGAATATCATAATTATGATCTAATCAAATTTTATTTATAATGTATATTTCTTTTATAGATTTCATCATAAATATTTAAATATGTATAAGATAAAAATACCTTTAAATAACTACATCATTAAATTATAACCAAAAGACAAGTACTCGAAGATTATCTCTGGGTTTACAAGTTGATAAAGATAGAAAGATACGGTGGGAGTTCGTTGGTAGTTAAGGAGAGTTGGAAAAAGGATATTCATGCTGCTCACGGGAGCAGCTGCACGAAATTTTGGAGGTTTGCTGTGGCCCTGTGTTGACAATCATCACAACTTTATCCATAAGCGCAATATATGGTAACCTGTAAGCCGTTGTCGAACATGCAAAAGCACAGAATAAATCACAGTCCTCGTGCAATTAAAAAGCTATTAAGTTTAGAATAAATGAATTGGCAAGTGGTTTCTTTGTTGATCACATCATAGTCTTGTTGAACTGCTTGAATTAAGCATGGAAATTAAACTAAGGCTAACGCATGAATGCTTCAACATTGGATACCGAAATCAACGGCGGGGTGCAGATTTTTGGTATTGAATTTTGTGCATACGTTCCTTTAGCAAGGAAGTCACGGATACGTGTGCTAAACATCACATGGGAGATAATAGCTAACTTGTGACTGTCTGTTTCACAACGATTTTCTATTTACCGTTCTTTCGCTGTCAAATAGAATATGTTCAGTAACTATTTACGGCAACAATTTGTTAGTTTAAGTCTTCTGTACAGCGTAATTGTCATAACTCAAACCATGTGATTTGGACATAGAAGTAAGCTTCAAAAGTCTTAAGTGTGGAGGTAATTTGTTGTATATACAAGAGTAATTATAGGGATATGTTAGATGGAGAAATATTTTAGGGATTGATTGAGTAATTATTGGAGGTTTTTCTTAGAATATAATTCTATCCAATTATATATATTGCCTTCATATGAGAGAAGAATAGTACCATAGTTATTGTTTACCCTAAAATGTTGTTGTTTTACATGGTATTATAGCAGTGTTGAATTTAGCTTCATTAGTTTAGCTGTCACTAGCTAGTAACTACAGCTTTAGTCACCGTCATTATGCTTTTCCATCAAGTATTATACTTGATGAGAATAATTACTTATTATGTACTTAACTTATGGAGATGCAGATAGGAGCATGCAATAAGGTTGGATATCTCACTGAGACAAAAAAAAAAAAATTCCTCAAACTGAAGACCAAAATTTTTAGACATGGATTGCCGAAAATCAAAGAGTGACAAGTTGGCTTATTGATTTAATGAGTTAGTCGCTAATACAATGATTTATTATTCTTCCTACTACTAGAGAAATATGAGATGTGTCAAAAATTTTCTATGATGAATATGATGAAACTTGTCTTTTTGAATTGAATCATAAATCTTTTAAAACTAGATAAGATGGTCATTATCAACACACTACAATGAACTTGTGCCTATTTTTCATGAAATTGATCATAGGCCAACTTCTCAAGAAGGTACTGTTGAAGGAGTAGTCCAATTACATTTAACAATAGCTAGGCTTTGCGTTCATATTTTCCTAAGTGGACTTGATTGTGAATTTGATCAGGTTCAGGGAGAGATTTTACGTAAAGACCAAAAACCTGACCTAGAAAGCACATATGCATATGTACGAAGAGATTATCTACAAAGACAAAAAATGGGAGGATCTCACTCAATCTTTGAACACTCAGTGTAGAATCACAAAAATCAATGCACTGGAAAGTCTAACAATTTTTGTGTGATCATTGTGGTGAAAAAGGTCACTCGAAGAAATGTTGTTACAAAATTATTGGTTGTCCTAATTGTTGGGATTTAAAAAAACCCTATAAAAGGTTGTTGGAAAGGATATGGTGGCATATTGGACCCCGATTTCGAAGCCCAACCTTCGGAGTCATAAAGCGTGAGCAAAATATCCTATAGGATTATTTCAAGGAACCCTCTTTAGTCACCATCCCATATGAGTGCCTAGCTCACACTAGAATAGACATCAAGGTAAACCCCTTTGTCCTACTTTCGAACAGATTTTGGGAAACCCCAAAATGAAATTTTACACAAACTTTCTCAGAACATTTAAGGCTCTATGTCTCTGGTTTAATTAGAGACAAAAGTCATCTCATTTTGAGATCCTATAACAAGTTTATGGCTAAAAAAAACAAACAGGGTTTTAACCCCAATCATGTTGCGCCTGCCTTGGGGCAATTAACATAATTGTCATTTGAGATATCAAATTTATACTGTCTGAACACATTTTGAAAGAAGACTTTGAAGTCTACAATTTCCTTTAAGACTGGGTTCTATCGTCTGAAGGGTCAAAAATGGAGCAGATGATAGCATAAGGTGAATAGTGCACAGCGGTAGTGGTATTGATCACCCAGGCAGAAAGCAGATGAAGTAGAGAATGGGCGAAGCAGAGAACAGACAAAGCGGAAAGACAGAAGAAGAAGAGAATAGTCAAAGCAGAGAACAGACGAAGCGGAAAGACAGACGAAATAGAGAATAGACGAAGAAGAGAACAAACGAAGCAGAAAGACAGACGAAGCAGAGAATAGACGAAGCAGAGAACAGATGAAGCGGAAAGACAGACGAAGTAGTTAACAGATGAAGCAGAAAGACAGACGAAGTAGAGAATAGAGGAAACAGAGTCAACTTAAGACAAAACAAAGCCAACTTAAGATGATGCAACTCTTAAGAAGAAACGAAGTCAACTTAAGATGAAACAAAGTCAACTTAAGACGATGTAACTCTTAAGAAGAAACATCTTTACAGACGATACAACTTTATAGACGATATGACGTCATCACAGACGATGTGATGTCATCACAGGCAATATGTCTTTATAGATGATACATCTTTACAGACGATGCGTCTCTTAAGATGAATGATTTCATCATAGACGATATGATGTCATCACAGACGATACGTCTTTATAGACAATACATCTTTACAGACAATGCGTCTCTTAAGATGAATGACGTCATCATAGATGATATGTTTTTACAGATGCTACATGCTTACAGATGATGCATCCTCACGGATGATGCACTCCTACAAATGTAATGACATCATCACAGACGATAAGTCTTTACAGACACTACATGCTTATAGACAATGCATCTTGACAGCCCTAAGCATTATCCTTTCTAAGGACCCCTACTTTTAACCCAGATGTCTAATAATTTTAGACTATATATTGCTGGAAAATTTCTAGAAGACACTTGCCTAAATCATCCTGGATTAATCTAGACCTTCCCTTGAATTTCAAACACGAACTTTTCCCTTGTGAAAACTTAACAATGCAATGTACAAACTTAAAAGAGAGTCATGATAAAAAATGCAATTATATTTCATTTGCTTCAAAAGATAAGAGTCTTATAAAGCTTTAGTGGGCATTTCAAGCCATAAATACATTAATATTTTTAAGTTCCAAAATACAAAAGATACATGAACCATGAGTTGCTCAAAATGCAACTAAAGCCTTTCTTTACAAAATTTGCTTCAAATACAAAGTAAACAGAAATTGGAGTGATGCCTTGACCCTTTTCTACTCGATATCTTGCTCATCACCTAGATATGGGAGGAGAAGGGGGGTGAGCTTAAAGCCTGTGGGTGACAATTTTATAAGTGGTAACAAGCAAAACCATTTATAAAGATATTTCCAATGCAGAGATTCGTGTTAATGCCAGTTTATGCATGCATCACTTTTGTCAATTATCATGAGCATATGAACATATCAAAATGGTTCGGGTGGATCCAAACAGAACATACTGCACAATTCCCATGAGGGTCTTGTGTAGCCATAATCTTAGGGGAGTCTTTGAAGGAGCTCCATGTCACTAGTGGGCAGGTGGGAGAAGCCTGTACTTGATCAATGTGCACGTGACTGAACTTAGGGGATCACCACAAACCCACATAACAAACCCACAACCCTCATATATATATATATATCAAACAAAATTTGTATGCAGTATATGCAGCACATTCGCAAAACATTCAACGAGAAATAAATGCACATTTTTGAAGTAATAGGAATCATTTAAATCCATTTCTTGAAAAAAACTTTAATGGCTCATTACTTAATTATAAAAGTGAAATACACCTTGAATTTCCTTGCTTAGAACTTACTCAAATGTGCCTCTCCTCTTGCTCCTCTTGCCTCCCTTATTTTTCTTCAACAATGATACAAATCCCAAATCAATAGGAATTCCAAAAGAGAAACCTGAAGAAACATATGCATAAAATGGGTCTTAGAATACTTCAACCCATACGTTTTCTAAGCCTCATAAACCAAAACCCTCCTAAAGATCCAAAACATCAAAATGTTCTTACCTTAAACCTTCACTAAATGAAGGGATGTTTGGTTCAAAAGAAAGCTTTTTATCTTTCTCTACCTTTTCCCCTTCTTGCACATCCTCAAAAACACTTTTTAAGACTACGAAAAATCAAAACCTAGCATACTCTCTTCTTTTTCTCTCTTTTCGTACTTCACTCTTCTATCTTTTCTCCAATCACGTTTTTGGCTTCTCCTAACCCAAGCCCACCCTTCATCTTCTCCTTCTATACCCTTAATGATTCCACAATGTCCATTTTGCCCTTCATTTAAGGCCTTGTTGTTTATAAACTTATGTGACTTGCCAAAATTGCCCTTACACACTCTTACTACTTTAATACTTCAATCTCCTTAACCTAGGTCATATTACCTTACCCATATTAGCAAGCTCATTAATTCCAACAAATATAAATCCATCGAGACCCCAAGGTCAATTTAATCGTGCTTAGTAAAAAAAATTCAGGGGCCAACATTTCTCCCCCTCTTAAAAGAATTTCATCCTCGAAATTATTACCTGAGTCATTGAAGAGTTGTGGTTACTTCTCCCTCATGGCTTCTAAGGGCTCCCACATGGCCTTTTCTACAGAATGGTTTCTCTACAGGACTTTTACTAGTTGAACCGTTTTGTTTCTAAGGACCTTTTCCTTGGTGTCCAAGATCTCTACTGGAATCTCCTCATAACTTAGATCATCTCTTAACTAAACCTCAGTGGTTTGAATGATGTGGGAGGGATCTGATCTATACCTCCTTAATATGGAAACATGAAAGACATCATGAATATGAGATAATTCCGATGGCAGCGCCAATCTATAGGCTAATGGTCCAATCCTCTCAAGAATTTCGTAGGGACCCACATATCTTGGGCTTAACTTGCCCTTCTTACCAAATCTCATCACTCCTTTCCATGGTGATGTCTTAAGGAAAACTTTCTCTCCGACTTCATACTCCATCTCCTTTTGGTGTGCACCAGTATAGCTTTTCATTCTATCCTGGGCCGCTTTAAGTCTTTGCTTAACTATCTTGACCTTGTCAACTGTCATCTGAATCAACTCTGGTCCTATTAGTTTCCTTTCTCCTTCTTTATCCCATCATATCGGAGTTCTACATCTCCTTCCATACAATGCTTCATACGGAGCCATCTGAATGCCCGAATGGTACGAATTATTATAAGCAAATTCGACCAATGGCAAATGCTCATCCCAAGCCCTTTGAAATCCATCATACATGCCCTAAGCATTCCCTCAAGTGTCCGAATGGTCCTTTCAGATTGACCATCTATTTTGGGGGTGATAAGCTGTGCTGAAATTCAACTTGGTCCCTAGAGCCTCTTTTAAGCTTCCCTAAAATCTCGAAGTGAATCGAGGATACCTGTCAGAAACTATAGAATCTGGAATCCCATATGTTCTTACTATCTTATCAATATAATTTTTTTTGCTAGCACACGCAAAGAATCATTTTGTTTGATTGTCAAAAAATGGGCTCACTTTGTCAACCGATCAACAATAACCCATATGACATCATGCTTCCTACTGGTCTTAGGCAAACCATCAGAAAATCCACGGTCACTCTTTGCCACTTCCACTTAGGAATGGACAATGACATTAACTTGCTTGAAGGTGCCTGGTGTTCAGCCTTGACTTGCTGACACACTAGACACTTATTTGCATACTCTACTACATCCCTTTTCATGCCTTTCCACTAGAAATGCTCTCTTAGATCTCTGTACATCTTGGTGCTACCTGGGTGCATGGCATAAGGCGCATTGTGTGCCTCATTCAGTATCTCATCCTTTACTTCCTCGATATTCAGGATACAAAGTCTATTCCCTATAACCATAAGTCCATCCTCCCTCCCTACCACTTCAGATTTCTTGTCATCCTGAATTTCTTCTTAGAGTTTACTCAATTCTACATCCTGTGCTTGTAACTAAGCATCAGTCTTACTCTGAAATTTGCAATAATACAATCTAGCTCCCCCTGTTTCAAGCTTATTCTAAGCTTATCCATCTCTTCCAATAACGGTAGATAAATTGTCTGAACATGGGCTATTGATGACTTCCTACTCAAAGCATCTGCCACTACATTTGCCTTTCCTGGATGGTACTCAATCAGCAAATCATAATCCTTAAGCAACTTAATCCACATTCTTTGTCTCAAATTTAGCTCTTTCTAACTCAATAAGTACTTAAGACTTTTATGGTCAGTAAAGATCCTCGTCTGAACCCCATAAAGATAATGTCTCCAAATCTTCAAGGTAAAAATTACTGCTGCCAATTCCAAATCTAAGGTCGGATAATTTAACTCATAAAGCTTTAGCTGCAGTGAGATATATGCTATTACCTTGTCTTTTTGCATCAATACACAACCTAAACCGTTTCTTGAGGCATTACTGTACACTGTGTAACCCTCATCTCCAGTCGGCAAAATCAAAACTGAAGCACTTGTCAATATACGCTTGAGCTTCTCAAAGCTTTTCTGACATTCCTCACTCTAGATAAGTTTTTAATTCTTCCTCAATAACTTTGTCATCAGAGCTGCTATCATAGAGAATCCCTCAACGAATCTCCTATAATAGCCTACCAGACCTAGAAAACTCCTCACCTCTAACACCATCTTAGATGTATGCCAATTCACCACAGCTTTAACCTTCCTCGGATCAACATATACCTCATCCTTCGAAATCACATGTCCAAGGAATACTATCTCATGAAGCCAAAACTCACACTTGCTGAACTTAGCATAAAGCTCCTTCTCCCTCAGTATCTGCAATACAATCCTGAGATGCTCCTCATATTCCCCTTCACTCTTGGAATATACCAAAACGTCATCGATAAACACTATAACAAACTGATCTAGATATTCCTTGAAGACCCTATTCATAAGATCTATAAAAGCAGCTGGAGCATTGGTCAGTCCAAAAGGCGTCACTAAAAATTCATAATGCCCATACCGTGTTTTGAAGGCTGTCTTGTTTACATCAGACTCCTTAATTCTGAGCTGATGATAGCCTAACCTGAGATCAATTTTAAAGAAGACCCTTGCTCCCTGTAGCTGGTCAAACAGATCATCAATCTGGGGCATAGGATACTTCTTCTCAATAGTCACTTTGTTGAGTCTCCGATAATCAATGCACATGTGCCACGTTCTATACTTCTTCTTAACAAACAGAACTGGCTCTCCCTATGGTGACGAGCTTGGCCTTATGTACCCCTTCTCTAACAGTTCTTTTAACTGTTCCTTGAGCTCCTTCAGTTCAGCTGGAGCCATTCTATATGGTAGTATTGAAATGGGTGCAATTCTGGGAATCAAGTCGATGGCAAACTCGATTTCCCTCACCGGTTGCAAATTGGGTAGATCTTCTGGAAACACGTATGGAAATTCCCACATAACTAGAAAATCCTCTAACTTCCCTTCATTCACATCAGTGTCCACAACATGCGATAAGAAGGCTTTACACCCCTTTCTCATCATCCTGTCTGTTAACAAAGCCGAAACAAGCTTGGGAGATGGTGTCCTTCAGTCTCCTCTGAAGATCACCTTCTCATCATTACCAAGATCAAATTCTACCTCTTTAAGACCACAATTTAACTTTGCACAATATTTCTCCATGACGTCCATTCCCAGTATCACGTCTAGGCCTTTCAACTCCAATGGTAGCAAATCTACTACAAGTTTAGCACCCTCAATAAACAATTCACAATCCCTATATACTTGACTTATTATCATCTTTCTCCTTGAGGGAGTACTAACAATCAAAGGGCTGTCCATGGGCACCAATTTAACATTATGCAAAATCATGCTTACAGAAACAAATGAATGTGTGGAGCTAGAATCAATCAACAAATATACTGCAGAGTTTAATAACTGAGCCATACCTGTGACAACTTCTGGTACAACTGCAGCTTCCTCTGTTGTCATAGCAAATACCCTAGCTTGAGCCTGAGCCTGAGCCTAACCCCTTGGCCTTCTTGGAAGAATAGCCTTCATCACCACTGCAGAACTGCCCACCTCGGTGACTGGCCCAACTCCCCCTGTTTCTCCTCTTCTTGGGGCTTGTAATTTTGAGCCCTCTTGCCTTGTTACTTGGGGACAGTCCTTGATCATGTGTCCCTTCTCTCCACATCAAAAACATGCTCCAAGTAACTTGAAGCACTCTCCTCTGTAAAGCTTTCCACAATACTCACATTGGGGGTTCATGTTCCTACTCCTCCCTACCATACTATTTCCTCCCATAGTTGAGGTTTGCCCTAAAACTGCCTTTACCTACTTATTCTTGGTAGGGCCACTGCTTCCCACTTCACTCTGAGTATGGTGACTCCTTGTACTCCTCTCAGGCATTGGAGCACTCATTCCCTTCTTAGAAGATTGTTCCCTGTTCTTCCTCTTCCCACTAGCTTTATTTTTTATATTCTCCAGTTTTTCATCCTGGAGTGCAGCATCCACTAGTTGTTGGTAGTCACAGAAATTGTGGATTAAGACTTTCTCCTTGATCCCCAAATGAAGACCTCCCTCAAACTTGCGGCACTTTTCCTCGTTGTTCGCAACAATGTTGGATATATACCGTGACAGCTGGATGAACTTCAATTCATACTCACCCACACTCATGTCCCTCTATGTGAGGTTTAGGAACTCTCTAGCCTTCTCTTGAATATAAACCCTTGAGAAGTACTTCTTCCTTAACACTTCCATAAAATCTCTCCAGGATAACACCAAAGGCATCACTTGACTATGGGGCACTGATTCCCTCTAATGAAGAGCATCTCCTTGCAGCAAGCTAACTGTTTAATCTAGCTTCTCCTCATCAGAGCACTTCATCTGAATCAGAACCCTCTCGGTCCTCTTCAACCAAGCTTCAGCTTCTTCCAGATTTATAGTTCCACTAAAATCCATAGCTCCATACTTGCGGAGCTTGTCATACTGTCCACTTCTATCTACTGAAGTTGGCACCGACACTTGTGATGCTTGGCCCATGACATATGTGAAATCTTGAGCAAAGGCTTGAAAGAACCGTGGGTCCATAGTAGGCATAGGAGGAGGAGGCAGTGGCACTTCATGTTGCACACTAGGTGCCTCAGGATCAGGAGCAGGTTGTGTCCCAACATTTTGTAGGACATAGGATTCATTCATACTCCCTTAGTGAGAGCCAGATCGAGTCACAACTCCTCGAAGTCTCTTTCAAGGCGGCATTTTCCTCTCCTTCAATTTAAAATCATTGAAAATATTTAGTTTATGGAAAACAGTTTCAAATCATGTAAAACAATTCAAATCATATAAAACAATTTCAAATCTTGTAAAACAATTCAAAACAAT
>JAOQMP010036303.1:0-11649 GCA_027563575.1 Erythroxylum pedicellare | reverse complement strand
AATTATGAGGTACCTTAAGCTTATATAGTCCAACACTTGTCTAAAACCAAAATTTTCTCTTTCCGAATTACTTCCCACGACCTTGGGAATAAGCTTTATAAATCCCACGATCGTGGGATGAGTGAACCAAATGTTCACTCACCCACAACCTCTAATTTATTTCCAAAACTTGACTTCTTTACTTCCATTCGACACACCTTAACCAAACTCCTTCAATTTCACTTCAATGCTACCTTATTTATGCTTAAATGTCTCATCAAATTCATGTCCAAACCAATTTAAAAATCATTCATAGGGAAGCTCATAAGCTATGATCTTTCATGCAAAAAAATCCAAAGCAAAAGCTAACAACAACTATCATGTTCTAGACCTCAATTCATCATCAATTCAATACATATTCTATCCATTTCAAGCATTACATAACTCATAACACAACATGCTATCAAGTTTAGAATTACCTTACCTTCTTAACTTCAAAAAAAAAAATCCAAAGAAGCAAGCCAACTAGTCTTCCAAGCAACCAAACACATCTCCTAGACTAAGGTGCAAATTTTAGCACAAGCACAACCATAACACACAAAATAGCAAGACCTAGTTCTTGATACAATAACTTAAAAAGATGTTAAGTGATGATGCATCAAATTGTAGCAAAAGTCTAGGAGTTGAGAGGAAGTGGGAATTTCTGTAGTGAATGAGCAAGGATAAGGAATAGTTACAACAAAAACTAGCGAATGGCATAAGGTCATGCCATGTGCAAGATTACTCATCTTACTCTAAGGACACTTGTTACACATGGACATAAGCCACATTTCCTCTCCCTAGACAACACACATGTTCTTCTATGAAGCTTCCAAATGTCAAAATTTAACTAAGTCACTTGTCACTCAACCAATGTTGCCAAATGTCAATGTATTAACTATGCTAAATGTCACTAACTTATAGACTTATTCATTTCAATTTTCATGTACCAACTTATCTTTCCACTTAACAATTTTCCTATTCCAAATGTATATTTTAATACCTCAATTCTCTGATGATATCGATTAATTCCAAATCACTAAGTATGATCCATTAAACCAAAATCAAGTCATATGCAATTCTTAATCATCTCATAATTTTTAACACCTATCATGCATGTACTTTTATGAACATGTAACATTCGAACTAGGGTATAATTTGGGGCCTTACAATTCTTTCCCCTTAAAAGAATTTCATCCTTGAAATTCATACCTGAACAAAATAAATGAGGATATTGAGTCCTTATGGTCTCTTCTAGTTCCCATGTTGCTTCCTGGAGTCGATAGTGTTGCTAGAGTACTTTCACCAAAGGTATTTGCTTATTCCTAAGTTGTCAGACTTCTCTAGCTAAAATAGACACATGTCCTTCTTCATATGTCAAATCCAGTTGTACTTGAATTTCTTGCACAGGAATTTTATGTGTATCATTTGACTAATATCTTCTCAACATCGAAACATGAAACACATCATGTAACTTGGCCAACTCTCCAAGAAGAGCTAACTGATAAGCCACTAGTTTAACTTTCTTAAGAATCTCATAAGGATTGATGTATCGTGGACTGAGCTTACCTTTCTTCCCAAACCGAAGTACGTGTTTCCATAGTGATAATTTCAAGAATACCTTATCTCCTATGTAATACTCAATATCTCTTCTTTTTAGGTCAATATAGGATTTCTGCCTATCACTGGTAGTTTTCAATCTTTGTTGAATCACTTAAAATTTTTCTTCAATATCTTTCACACTATCAGCCTGATCATCTTATTTTCACTCAATTCAGTCCAACAAATGACAGTTCTACACTTCCTACCATTAATGCTTCATATGACGCCATACTAATACTAGTCTGTCCCAACTCCCCAAAAATTCTAACACACAACCTCGAAGCATATCTTCTAATATCTGGATAATCTATTAAGATTGTCCATCTATATAGGGATGGAAAGCAGTACTGAACTTGACTTGAGTACCTAAAGATAGTGGTACCCCATGTAACCTCACTATTAGAAATAATAGATAGTGGTACCCCATATAACCTCACTATCTCATTCACATATATATTTGCAAACATATCCAAAGAATAATCAGGACGAATAGGTAGAAAGTGAGTAGACTTAGCGAACTTGTCCACAATCACCCATAGAGCGTCATGCTTCCTATGAGTGAGAAGAAGTCTAGTGACAAAATCCATGGTAATGTTATCCCATTTCCACTAAGGAATCAAAATAGGAAGTAATAATCCAGACGGAGTCTGATGGTCAGTTTTAACTTGCTAACATGTCAAACATTTGGACACATAGTTTATAACATCCCGTTTCATACCCAACCATCAGTAATGCTACTTTAGATTTTAATACATTTTATTTCCACCAGGATGCATAGTAAAGACAGTATTGTGGGCCTCAAACAATAACTTTCTCTTCAATTCATCATTTGTTGGCACACATAATTGATCTTTATAATACAAATCACCATCTCCTTTCATAGAAAAATCAGGCTATTGGCCTTCCCGAGTAACCAAGATAATTTGACGCAACTTATCAATAGCTTTTTGAGCATCATAGATCTCTTACTTCAAGCCTACCTTTCAATTGAGCTATTAAAGCTCTATCAGATATGAGTCCCCATTCACCTTGCTGCACTGACAAAGTCGAAATGTTCTTCTGATTTAAGACATCAGGCACGACATTAATCTTACCCTAATGATAATCCATAATGCCTTCATAGTCTTTAAATAGTTCCAACCAACGCCATTATCTCAAACTAAATTTTTTCTGGGTAAAGAAGTACTTCAAAATTTTATGATTAGTGAAAATCCTACATTTTTTACCATATAAGTAGTTTTGCCAAATTTTTAAAGCAAACATTACCGCTGCAAGCTCAAGATAATGTGTAGGTTAGTTCTGTTTGTGACGTTTCAATTGCCTAGAAGCATATGCAACTACTTTTCCATCCTACATTAAAACATAGCCCAAACTATTTCTAGATGCATCACTATACATAACATACTCTTTACTAGAAATGGGTTGAGCCAACATAGGAGCTTGGTTGAGCTAACTAGAATTTGGTCAAAGGGGATGCTATAAATGAAAACCCCTTCACAAACTGGCGATAGTAACCCACCAAATTCTAGTCAACAATTGCTTCAATCTTACTAGGATCAACTCTAATCTCTTGAGAAGAAACATGTCCTAGAAAAGATACCTCCTGAAGTTATAAATCACACTTGCTCATCTTGGCATACAATAGTTTTTCTCGCAAGTATCATAATCCGGAGATGCTGAACATGATCATGTTCATTCTTGGAATATTCCAGAATATCATTTATGAATACCACATCAAACTGGTCTATGTAAGGTCTAAACACTCTATTCATCGTATCAATGAATGAATTCGTAGCATTAGTTAACCTGAATGGCATTCCAAAGAATTCCTATTATCCACAGCAGGTCTTAAATGCAATTTTCGAAATATTCACATCCTTTACCCAAAGTTGATAGTATCCTGATTGCAGAACTATCTTTGAAAAAACTCCTGCATCTTTCAATTGATCGAATAGATCTTCTATCCATGGAAATGGATATTTGTTCTTCACTGTGACTTTATTCAATTGTCTGTAATCAATGCACATCCAGAGAGTACCATCTTTCTTTTTAACAAATAAAACTGGGGCTCCTCAGGATGAGACACTAGGTCGAATGAACCCCTTATCTATTAGCTCTTGCAATTGAACCTTCAACTCCTTCAGTTTAGTAAGAGTCATCCTGCATAGTGCTTTGGATATAGGAGTAGTGCCAGGCATAACTTCGATAGACAACTCTACTTCCATTTTAGGAGGGAGTCTAAGTAGTTTTTCAGGAAATACATCTAGAAACTTGCTCACCACTAGAATATCTTACAATTTACCACCCTTGATAAGTTGCCGTTAGCCTACAAATTTAATACTTACTCATGTTGATTTATAGTATAGTGAAGCAAGGGTATCATCCTACAGCGATCAAAACATAAGGAAGTTTTTTTTAAATTCAAGCAAAGTATGCGTGAATGTTATGCACGAACTAATGCTAGATTACGTGACACAATAGGACAAGATTAGGGGATTTGTTTGCTTGCGTTAAAAGTAAACAAGAAGAGAAAGAAGAAGATGAGATTTAAGTTCAGAAAATTAAAATAAGGCCAAAAGTTTTCAAGAGAGAAACTGCTATTGAGTAAAAAGTTCATATTAATTAAAGACCAATTGCAAAGGTTTTCAATAAATCCTTAAGTTGTTTTTATTTATTGAAAACGAATTATTTCTTAGATTGGAAAATTAATGTTCATCAAGAAAATATAGATGTATTCAAAGTAAGCATGACGTGCAATAACTTCTTGTTAATGCATTAATCCAAAACTAGTATGAACAAGACAATAACAAGAGCATTAAGATCAAAATCAAGTCTGCCGAACCAAAGTTAATTTTTAAGAAAGCTAGCATGCATAAAACTAACCTATGTCATGATCTAACTGATTAAAACCTACATATAAGCTTCAATTTTAATTAGTTGTTAGTACTTAACTTAATCAATTTATTGTCCAGCAAGTAAATTAATCAAATAGTATACAAATTATTCATGTAAAACTCAAATTCATGACTTCAAATCCATATGAATAATTTGGCAACCACGTCCAGATCAAGAGCAAAAAATTTCATTCATAGATTCATCAATTGTATGCATATGCCTCTCATAAAAATAACCATGGATTTAGCTAATAACCTCAACAATTGGAAAAGAGAATTTAGTTCAAGATACTAATTAAAAAATTAAAAATGATCATAGAAAAAATAGTGCAGAATTCAGGTATAAAAAGAAGAAGAAGAAGAGAAAATAAAACTAGGGTTCTACTTAGAGAGAGAAAGAGAGAACATAGGAGAGAGAAAAAGAAGAAGAGAGAGATTCAAGTTCAAAGAAAAGAGAGAAAAACATGAACACTCCCCCCTCCTCCAATATAAAGGACTTTATTTATATTGGAGGAGGTATGGTCATCAAAATCCTTGTAGGAGAGGATTTCTTTTCCAAGTAAAAGTAGGTCTTTCTTTCCTTGTAGAAGAGGATTTCTTTTCCAAGTAGAAGTAGATCTTTTTCTTTCTTTGTAGAAGTAGGATCTTTTAGAAGCTTCCCTCCAGTTTAAACATGTTCCTAGGGCTTAAGTGCCAGTCCACATGCTTTCATATAGGCGTCAAGTGTCCTAAGATGGTGATGTGGCATGTTGACCAGACGTCAAATGTCATCCATATGTACCAATTAGGTGTTGTTAACTCATCAATTCCCCTAAAAAGGAGGGATCTTCATTTCTCTCAGTCTACATTTCCCCTGACCATCTCGTTCCATTTCTCGCAGTGGCAAATAAGAATCTTCCAAAATGTAGAAATCCTAGTTGAAGTAGGGTTCCTTGTCCGAGTGGGATTCCTAATCCTTTTGGGATTAGGATTTAACCATCCCTTGCCAGGTTTAGCTCTTAATTCTTGTTTTGCTAGATTCTCTCCAAAATAGGAAATCCTAGTTGCATTAGGATTTGGGGAATCCTAATCCTAATCGGATTAGGATTTCTGCAATTTTGATCACCTTCGGGTATTTTGACCTCCTCATTCTTAAAATGACATCCAAAAGTCCTAAATCTCCCTCCTCAGCATAATTTTCCTCACTTGATATCTAAAACACTTGAAATAATAAAATCAATGTAATTCACGTGATTTATACATCAAACAAGAATAAAATCTAAGTGTAAGAGTATAAAAAGATAAGAAAATATGAGTAAGGAAAAAGAGATAACGACAAAAGAAATATACTAAGGAAATTTCGTCACATGCAAAAAGATAGTATGGATGCAAAAGCAGAGGAAAATGTGTATGCAAATTTAGGGAAACCTTTTTTAAGTGTTATAGCTTTTCTCCTAACCTCCTAACAACATCAAAGAAGCACAAGAATCATAGACAAAAAGGAACCCATGACATTCAATCCATAAAATTAATGAACTTACTCTAAATGTAAGAAGCAAGCAAGAAAATATATAAGACTTAGAGAAAATCTACACCATGTCAAAATAATAGGTCCTATCATTGTTATACTCTCCAACATTCAAAGTGTTTAAGGGTTATATGTGTTTAACTCTCAAAATTTCAAACAATTCAATGCTCTACCATAAACTTGTTCTTCAATCTCGGATATAATACTAAATATACATACCCAACACAAATCAAAAGGTCTTAACAAGGATGTAACTTGGTTGGGATAGGGATGAGGTAAAAGAAAGGTAAAGAAAAGGTTAAGTATCAAAGAAAGCAGAGCATAAAAATAATCAATGACATACATATCGCGCACCATGCATAACATCAAACAATTAAGCACATCTCAACTTTTCATTTGAACTTTCAGTCCCAATAATATTGAACAAGAAAATCATATAGGGAATCATTTTCTTTTATTTATGTTTTTTATCTTTTTTTTCTAATACTCCTACTTAATAATTAAGCACAAAACAAGCCATATACTATAGATAACCAAACATGCACAACCTCCTCAAGTTTAACTCAAAAAAAGCATGCTCTATTAACCATGATAAGGGTTAGAAAGATAAGTGAAACAAGAATAGACCAAGTTAAACATGGGTAAAGCAAAGAACAGGTAATAAGCTTAAGTGGGCTAACTAGTGGTCAACATGCTTTCGGTTGGCTTTTCGGTTAAGTAGTTTAAAATCCTAGGGGCATTTATCATGTTTATGTAATGCATGCACAAATGTAGTCTCAACAAGATATGAAGCAAGTTCTAGAGATACAAAGCATTGAATGAAATCACACATCAAAGAGACATATTGAAGGTTTAAAAGCTTACATGGGACAATCATCTATTAAGTCAACATAGTGTAGATTTAAGGTCAGTCCAAATACAATCATGCTTAGAACTTACATAAAAACACATTCATTAATTTTATGATTCAAAAATCACATATTAATTCTCATTTATAACATTCATATTCCTCTCAATCATTGGGAGATAAAAAGACAAAACCAAACGCTTGAGGTGCAAAACATGCAAAAATAGAAAATCTTTTTGAATTTTTTGAAAAAATTTACAATGTTTACGAGTTTTTTTGAATAAAGCATGTAAGTATAAGTGAAAAACTTCAAGTCAAAGCAAGAGCAAAGGTGCGACACATTAAAGCAAAAGAATCAAGAAAATATTCGAATCATTAACAAGCTAAAGCTCAAATATTTAAACCAAAAACTAACCTAAATCCTCATTCCCGGCCTCCCTCTCCCCCACTTAAACCTAACATTATCCTCAATGTTGAAATCAAAGCAAAAAGAGAAGTTAAAAATGCACCAAAAAGAAAGAAATTCTGAGAAGAAGAATGATGGAGAACCATGGGCATGTGAAAGACAAGAAGAGAAGCATATATGGTGTGATCTGTCATATGGAAGCCTAGGACATAACTTGCATGGACATGAGCTTGTAAAAGGAGGCTTAGGAATTAAAATTGGATCATATTTGAAGTTTGAATGTCCAAGGCAAGGGGCTGAACTAAATTCCCATGTCAAAGGCCCAACATTCAAGCCTAATGTTCCTAAAGATCCATTACAAGATGTTGGAGGCCCAATGACAAGAGCTAGAGACAAAGCTATGAAGCAAGCATTAAATTGTTTGATCCAAGAACTTCAAGAGATAGAACCCATATTGCTGAGTCAGATTTCATCTCAGAAAGGCCCAAGAAGTATTGTCTTACTCCTTGAAGCCCAACATGATGTATCCAAAGGCACACATGGAGTCCAATTGGGAGAACTCACTTAAAATACCATGTTATAACCATGTGCCACTTAAAAATAAGGAGAAGGGCGTGATCTATAAAGTCTAATATGTTTAGATCATGTTTTAATTAGTTTCCTTTTTTGTTTCCCTTTAAATAAGGTCATCTAGTTAACACCTTTCTAAGTTTATTTTGTTTCCTTTTAGGGATGGATTTGTTTCCTTTTATTTAGTTTCTTCTTTAGGAAATTAATTTTGGAAGTTTTTACTATAAATTGGGACCCTCTATGTACTTTGAAAGGGGGATTTTTCATTCAGAAATAATATTAAGAGCTTTCTTGTTTTTTTTGTATTCGTTGAGAATACTTGACTTATCGAAAAAGTGGTCTTCCTTTGTGACGTACCAAGGTTAGAGTTCTAAGAGACAAGTTCTCTTAGGGTTCTTTCCATTGATCAACATTCTTGCTAGGGTTCTAAGAGACAGTTTCTCTTAGGGTTATTTCCATTGAATAACTTTCTTCTAACCCCTTTTCTCTTTGTGTTCTGTTTCTATCTTTTCAATTTTGTTTCTTATGCTTCCATGTGTGTCTGATTCTATCCCTTCTCGGGCATAGTTCTATCTTGTTAAAGATTATCTAGGACAAGTTCCTATTGGGTGTCACATCATTTGGTATCAGAGCGCTTTGGTTGCTAGAATTCAAATAACTATCCTTTTGTTGTTTATTTTAGTTCTTCTTCTCTTTCTGTTTTCATCCATTGTTTCATTTACTTTTCGTTTAAGTTTTTAAATGAATAATAGTTATTTTTTCAAGTTCAGAATCTCTTCATTCTCCTCATTTTAAAATCATTCAAATCCAAGCTTTCTAGGGCAAGTTACATAAAGTCAAATTTTGAGAGCATCCAATTGAGAATTGCTTTGGTTCCATATTTATTTATGTGAACTTCAAACTATCTGGGAAAAAGTAGAAGTAAAAAAATAGAAAAAAAGAAATTCATGAAAAAAGAGAAAAAGAAATTCGTAAAAAAAATAAAAAATAAAAAATTCGTGAAAAAAAGAAGAAAAAAAGAAAACAATCAGAGTGTGTGTTGCAATTTTTTTTAGAGAAGTGGAGTCTAAGTTTACTACTTTCTTAGTTGCAATCAAATAATGATAAAATCTTTCTTATTGCTTGAACTAGAACTGCAAGTACTTTCCTATCTTGTATTGCTTGGAACTTGCTTATTTTCATATTTGCTTCACTTTCTCATTTCAATTACTTTCTTATTTTGCCTTTAGTTTCCTATTTCATTTTTTTGGCTCATATGTCTTTCTTTAGCTTCAAGTTTGACTTTCCTTGAGGTAATCACTTCCTTAGTTCATTCCTTATTCTACTTTTCCACACACTTTTTCCCCTTTTAGATTTTTTGAGAATTTTATCTTGGGATTCTAATCTTGGCTTCCACTTGGATTGATTGCTTCTATTTGATTGTGTCTTGTTTCGAATAAGGATACTATAGAAAGCAAGTTGCGTGGTAAAAGGAAAGAGTGTTTGCATTATAGAAAAAGCCAATTTTTGTGTGAAACACGAGTTGTTTGACATCTATTGAGTGTATATATGAGAGGTTGAGTGGTGAGTTCTATATTGTTTTTATTGTTCACTAACATTTTGTAGTTCATAAACATGTCTCAAGAAGATGAATCACCTGAGAGAGATCTTAGAGTCTTTATGAAGGCTGTGAAGGTTGTGCAAGATCAATTCGGGAAGTTGAATGATAGTTTGGATGACATCCAATCCACGTCAAACACCAAAGGTCCTAGAAGGATTTTCCATGGAGAAGATGAAGATGTGTAATCCGAGGATGAAGCCCCAACACTAAGAGAGGCAGACAAGCTTCTTCTCGTAATGAACTTGACAACATAAAATTGAAAATCGCTTCCTTTCAAGGGAAAAATGATTTTGAATTGTATTTAGAGTGGGAGAGGAAAATAGAACATGTATTTAAGTGTCATATGTATAGTGAAGAGAAAAAGAAAAAACTTGCTGTTGTTGAATTATATGACTATGCTAGTATTTGGTGGGATCAATTGCAAATAAATAGAAGTCGGAATCTTGAAAGACCAATCCGTACATGGCAAGAAATGAAAGCCATCATAAGAAAGCGCTTTGTTCCAAGTCATTACTATCGAGACTTATTCAAGCAGCTGCAAAGATTGAGGCAAGGATCTGTAAGTGTTAAAGAGTACCACCAAGAGATGAAGATCATCATGATTAGGGCCAATGTTGAGGAAGACATGGAAGCTACCATGAGAAGATTTCTTGATGGTTTGCACCCTGAAATTGTTTCCATTATAGAGTTGCAAAATTTCCTTCACATGGATGAGTTGTTGCATAAGTCCATCATGGTAGAAACGCAATTAAATATCCAAAATGGTGCTGGGTCGAGTTCCTGGAAGAAAAGCTTGAAGGAGTCCAAGAATTTCTTCAAATCCAAGGGAGACATCAAGCCAAAAGAGGAAAGGAAGCCTAAATTCTCTACTCCAAATCCTAAGGGTAAAAATGACTCTAAACCCTCTTCTTCTTCTAATCCTTCTTACAAAGTTAAGTGCTTTAAATGTCAAGGTTTTGGTCATATTGCTTCTCAATGCCCTAACAAAAGAACTATGATTTTACTTGAGAATGGTGATGTTGCTAGTGAAAGTAGTGACAGTGATGATTATGATGATGTGCCTCCATTGACGGATGCTTCCAATGTTGATTGTGACCCTGAGGTTGGTGAAGCCCTTGTGGCTAGGCGTGCTCTTAATATCTAAACAAAAAAAGATCTTGAAGAAGAGCAACGTGAGCACAACTTTCATATAACATGTCTCATTAATGGTAAAGTTTATAGCATGATCATAGATGGTGGAAGTTGTACCAATGTTGCTATCACTTTACTTGTTGACAAGCTTAATTTACCTATTTTGAAACATCCTAGACCATATAAATTGCAATGGATAAATTATTTTGGTAAGGTGAAAGTCACCAAACAAGTGATGGTTGCATTTTCTGTTGGCAAGTATCATGATGAGATTTTATGTGATGTTACACCTATATATGTTGGACCTGTTTTGCTTGGTAGGCCATGGAAATTTGATAGAAAATTTAGGCATTATGGATACAAAAATTATTATTCTTTTCCTTTCCATGGTAAAAATATTGTGTTAAAACCTCTTAGGCCCATTCAAGCTTGTGAGGATTGAGAAAGAATGCAAATTGAGGGAAAAGAAAAGAAAGAGATAGAAGTTGAAAAGAAAGAAAAAAAGAGAGAAAATAAAACGGGTGAAAAAAATAAAGAAAAGAGAGTGACTTTATTTGCTGGAAAAAGTGAGATCAAGAGAGCTTTAAAATGTGTAGAATCTTATATACTTTTATATAAAGATGTTTTCTTAACTATTAATGAGCTTGATCCATATTTGTCGTCTAGTGTTTTGTCTTTGTTGCAGGACTTTAATGACTTATTTTCGGAGGACATTCCTGATGGATTGCCCCCTTTAAGAGGCATTGAGCACCATATAGACTTCCTTCCCGGAGCTTCAATTCTGAATAGGCCTGCGTATAGAGCCAATCCGGAAGAAACTAAGGAGATCCAAAGACAAGTTGAAGAGCTTATGAGAAAAGGCTTCATGAGAGAAAGATTGAGCCCGTGTGCTATGCCAGTTATACTTGTTCCTAAGAAAGATGGCAAATAGAGAATGTGTGTTGACTATAGAGCCATCAATAAAATCACGGTGAAATATCATTACCCTATCCCTCGTTTAATGATATGCTTGATGAGTTTCATGGTGCTTGTATATTTTCTAAAATTTATCTTAGAAGTAGGTACCATCAAATT